>LPNX010701477.1:0-10286 GCA_001517045.1 Pseudotsuga menziesii
GCATACTAATGCATACTAAAGAAACACACTTTTACCTAACGGATATATTACACAAGTTGATCTTAACTAACTCCTAAGTGTCTAAATATCCTAACACTAAATTCAACGGAGCTGACGGTTTGTTGATTCGAGCAACGGTCACGATTCTGTGGCACGTTGAATCCCACCTCCTACAGGCTTTCATTGTTTTTCCACACCTGGAAACCAGGTTGTACTCTAGCACAGTTAGAATGCTTTAAATCAATGAAATAATCCTTAAGAGAATGGAGATAGTAGATATGATTTTGTATTTGTAGGTAAACAGAGTAAATTTTATTTCAATGTTTAAAATGCAATGAAAAAGGAGTGATATGTTTGTTTATATTTTACTGTTTTTACTTAGTTTAACTAAATGAAAATGTAGGTAAAAGAAATAGTAAATTACACTAGTATTACAGTAATAGTATACTAATAGGAAATACAAGTTTATAGGAGATAATAACTAATCTTCAAGAAATTATATAAACGAGTTAATAACTAAACAGTTTCTTCTTTTAAAATATTAACTTAATCTTAACTATTACTTAATAAAAACTAGATTAGGGTTTCATTTATAAACCCTTCATTTATGTAAAATAAACAGAGTTCTAGAGTTAACATTCTCTTCTCTATAGAGCTCCAAATAATTATAAATCACAGAGTAGTAAATACAAATAAATGTATTTATAAATAATAAATGAAATAACTAAGAATTATTTATACTTGTGCATTTTAAAAATTTAAAACCAGACAGGTTTATACCTATGAAAACCTAAGGGTCGAAACCACTTCGACTAATCTATTCAAATACAATTTAACCTGTAATAAGTTATAACCTGTTACATTGTTAACTGTGTAACAAATTTAACAAGAAGGCTACAATCCATGCATTAGACTGATCACAGTCTTTTCCGAAAAGTAAATATCTATTATAAATCTTTTATACAGAAAAATAAACACATTATTTACAGGCTAACGAAACCACAGTTCACATCTAAGAGTAAAACGAGATAAAGCTCAAATGGAAACTTAAAGCTTAACGAATCCTTTCTTTTTAAAAACCAACTGTGTTACATTATCGAGCCGCAAGGCTAAGTCTTAACCAAAAAAAGAAAAAAAATTATCACGGCTCAAAGGCCGGTATTACCCAACGTAAACAGCAAGGGTTTTAAAGTAAAAATGGAGGGACAACATACTAAAAAATTTTAACCAATGAAGAAATGGAAACTAGGCTACCAAGCACTATAAATTTTCCTTCCAACAACTCTCATCGTAAGCAGGGAAAACTCATATCGAAACTAGGGCTTACCGGGTGGAGCCCACAAGTTCAATGAAGCTGGGGAATGTATTTCTCTTCCACAGAAGGTTGGAGCTGTCACAGGTTCCTATAAAGAGCACATTACCGAGTATTAGAACAATACTTGGCTTCTAAGCATAAACCCTAACTACAATATAACTTAACAAAAGAGATTTCATAATAAAGATTTTAAATTGTCTTTACCTGCAAGTCAGAAGAGAAATCGAGTAGTGAAGGAGCTGTCACCAGCCTCAGTGAATCACATAGAGGAGTATTCAAAGCCCTATGCCAAACCTGGAGTGGAGGTAGTTTAAAACCAACTTAATACTCCACAAAGCCGTGGTGAGGAACTTTCAGACAGAGTTAAAAACCTTGTCAAGCCTCGAGCCAAACATTCAAGCAAAAACCACTCGCACAGTAAAGCTTACACCCAAGAAGATTTGAGACCATAAGACTAGGTATTGAGACCACACAGTGTCAAACAAAAGCTACGGAGCAAGGAAAGCGAAGGAACAACCTCTCATGGCCACCAGGGAAACTACATAGAGTAGCCGTAGACCAACGAAACCCTCAGAGTCAAATGACAAAGGAATAGGGTTTCCTGTCTTATTAAGTCACCAATGGATGGATGAGAGCAGACCACGTGCCCTCCAAATAATTTAACCATGCGAGGGTCTTGTCTATAGTCAACCCTACACTATCAAGTATCAAATTATTATTGCCATGATAAAAAACAGGACTATGCAATCGACTATAGAATAATTATATAATTATTTTGAAACACAAAACTATATCTTATGCAAATTGATGGTATTTTTTCTAACAACGAATCCATGTCTTTGACTATATAGTAAAGGTTCTTAAACCTTGCCAATAAAACAATCACGAGGTTTGACATAGTATAAACAATTACAAATAATGATTTGCATGCTTACCTTGCTAACGACAGATTTGATGGTTATTATCATTGTTTACCAAGTTAATTATATGATTGTTTGTGCTTGCTTGGTTCTAGCATAGTATAGGAATTTCATTTATAATATTTCACTTGATGTCGATCTTAGGATAGAAGTTTTTAGGTAGTAAATAATACCATAGTAGTTATTACAATTTACAAATCATTATAGTGTGGTAACATTACAATAGCAATTTCACTATTTTGTAAACCAAGCACTAGATTTAGTAACCTATAGGAATAACATTGTTAATGTATTTACCTTGGGTTCGACTTTATAGAAGTGGTGGTTAGGTAGTATTCCACCTTAAGATAATGTATCTAGTTACAAAGAGCCAAACTTATAATATATCATGGAAATTTCTAGGTAGTAATACTACCAAAGGATGTAAGTAACAATTATATTTGGTACATTATAAAAGTGATGTGGTATTATATACTTTTACAATAATACTTGCAGTAAGGCAATATCTTAGGAATCGAAGTTTATAACTTGATGTTTAGCAAGCGCAAAAGGTTAACCCAATTATATACAATCAACAGGTTGATAATTTTCATGACTAGTAAAGAAGAGACAAAGTAGAAATATGTAATCTATTGGCAATATTTACATTTGCGAATTATAGGAGTACATTCATTCATAAAAGACAGTACATTTGAGCAGTAAGCATAACATTAGAAGTATGAGCATGTTAAAATAAAAGTAATTGTATAACAAAGAACTTGAGCTCTAAGCTCACAGTAAGGATCTATTTGTTTAGCTAATGGGTTAAGGATAACAATCTTGGCGGCTAAACTTTGAATACTGTCTCCGAACCAAAACTATGAAAGAAAATTACTTTACCTCATCAGAGCCTTGCTTTTAAATAATCAGTTTATTTATTAGCATATTAACATGCAACAAAAATACTTCTCGCTACCTTACAAATTAAACTCCTACTTGATCAATCGTACCTGTTGAACCTGTAAGAACCAACAGTCCATCTGCGTTAGCATAATGCTAAGTAAGCCCTGAGTTTTCAAAGATAGTTTTTCACCTACTTGCCAAAAGTAAAATTGTTAGTGAAGCTAAAAGAAGTCTGTATACAAGTCATTCTTATATAACTTATGAAAATTAAAGTTTCATTCGTATTTTGAAACTAATTAATACAATTTGTTAAACTGTTTCATTTTTCTGATAACCGCTAGCAGTTAGTGAACTGTGTATTCAGACATTTTATGTTACCTTAAAATTTAAATTTTTATGAAATTTTGGGGTTATGACATGTGGTATGAGAGCACAAGGTTCAAACACTAGGCCTTGATGAAGCTCAACTTGCTTTTATGAAACAATGAATATAAATCATTTTGCTGATGTTGTTTTCTTTTAATGTTATCAATAGAGATTTTTTTCTGAGTTTAACAACAGGTATGGAAAGACTAGAGGAATATGTGGAAGAGGATTCTCCCTTTACTGAATAAGAAAATTTACAAAGAGAACCTATGCAACCACTAATTCCTTAAAACTTTTACAAACAGTAAAAGAATTAAAATCTGAAATGGAATATGTTAAAAAAGAAAATGAGAGGATTCTGAGAGCTCAGGAGGAGCTGAATCAGATCCTAATAAAAAGATTTCAAACTGAGGGTAGGGTTAAAAGAGTTGATTCGGAAGATATAAGTTACCAACATAAGTATAAAAAAACTAAGAAGATTAAAAATGAAAGTATCTCATCTTCCAAAGTATTTGGTGAACAACGTAATTCTCATTCTACTAGTGATAGTAGTGAGGATAACCACCATACTAGAAAGAGAAAATATAAACCGTATGAAGAAATTTCTAGAGAGTTTAAAAATATCAAGACGCCAACATTTAATGGAGAAACTGAAAAGGGGGAGGAAGGAGAATCCTGGTTATTTGGGATGAAGAAGTACTTCTAGATTTATAACTATTCTAACCAATTAAAGGCTAGAATGGCTATCTATAATATTTCAAGGAAAGCTGATATATGGTGGAAAGACTTAAAGAGAGTGAAAGGAATAAGAGAGAAGAACATAAATTGGAGTACCTTCAAGAAGTACTTTAAAAAGAAATTTTTATCTGAACAATACTATGAAGAAAGGGATAAAGAATTCTATGGGCTAAAACTAGGTACAATGACTATGACAGATTTGAATAGTAAGTTTTTAAGTCTAATTAGGTATGTACCATACCTTGTGGATGAAAAACCGAAGGTACAACGATTTCTCAGATATTTACCTTATCACATAAAGGATAGGATTGAGTATGACAATCCAAAAACTCTGGAAGAAGCGATGAGGAAAGCCAATTTCTATTATGAACAGAATCGAAAAAAGGAAAGTATGGCCAACTGGAAGGCCAAAAAGAATAATAATTATGATCAAAAGAAGAAATATTTTGTGCCTAATCGGAATTCTAAAAATAATAATGCCAGAATTTTTTCTAATAAGAATTTCCAGGGGAATAAGAATAATTCACAGAATAATCAGAACAATCAAAAGAGTAAAGAGTCTACTAATAATCACAGTAATTACACAAATAATTTTGAACGAAAACAACCCATAAAGTGTTGGGAGTGCAATGGTCCACATTATGCCTTAGTCTGTCCTAATCAAAAAAAGACTGCCAGTAATATCCATACAATACAGGAAGAGATGACTATTGGAGATTTAGCGAGGACTATGCCCAGGATTAATGAAGCTTTGGAAAATTGGCAAGCAAGTTATCAAACTTCCATGGTGGAAGTAGAAGGTAAGATAAACCCAACACCCATATCTATTTTAATTGAACCAGGAGCTAGTTTAAGTTATATTTCACCTAATTTGGTAGAAAAATGTAAATTTCCTGTTGAAAAGTTTGTAAGTTCTTGGTTGGTTCAGTTAGCTACGGGTGCAAAGAGGAAGGTAACTAGTTTTGTAAAGAATTGTGCAGTAGTTATGGATCAATTTGAATCTTTTGTAAAGCTTAATGTACTACCTCTGGGTTCATACGGCATACTAATCGGTATGGATTGGTTATAGCAGCATAGGGTGATCTTAAATTGCTATGACAAAACCATTACTTGTATAAATAAAGATGGAAAACCAATAAGCGTAAAGGGAATCCCTAGGAAAACAACCGTAAGGAATATTTATGCTTTGCAGCTTAAGAGAGCTGTTAGGAAGGGTTGTAAGGCTTATGCAGTAATGGTAATCAATGAGGAAAATTTAAGCAACATTGATAAATTAAAATTGGAGGATATACCAGTTTTAAAGGAGTATGCAGATGTTTTTTGGAAGAAATTCCAGGATTACCTCCGAAAAGGGAACTGGATTTTACCATTGAGCTTGTACATGGTGCAGTACCTAGCTCAAAGGCCCCTTATCGAATGAATATACTAGAACTTAATGATCTTAAGTCACAATTAAAATAACTTGTTGACAAGAAATACATTCGACCCAGTGTTTCTCCCTGGGGGGCACCTGTCAATCTAGTTAAGAAAAAGGACAGAACTTTACGACTTTGCATAGATTATTGTCAGTTAAATAAGATGACTATTAAAAATAGATACCCATTACCTCACATAGATGATCTGTTTGATCAACTACGTGGAGCTACGGTGTTTTCAAAAATTGATTTACGGTTTGGATATCACCAAGTTAGAATTAAAGATGAAGACATCTTTAAAGCAGCTTTTAGGACTCGATATGGCCATTACAAGTTTGTCGTCATGCCATTCGGACTTACTAACGCTCCAGCTATTTTTATGTGTCTAATGAATAATGTAATGCATAAATATCTAGACCCATATTTCCTTCTTGTCTAGACCCGCGTTTCAACAGCAACACAATAATGCATAAATAATGTTTTGGCAATGGAACCATTTGTTGGCCCATTTTTCCTTCTTTTCTAGACCCGTGTTTCAACACCAACACAATACCAAAAAGACACCAAAAGACATCGGCCCGATAGAGCAAGCTCAGTCGATAATGCCCACGAGGCAGGCACAATCTCAGCTAAGATATCTTAATGTGTAACTTTCAAAACCATGTTTCCGCAGTTGGAAAGGGATTATAGTCCCTTGGCGCGCGGCCAAGGTGCTCGAAAAAGCCGACAAGATGGATTCTACTATTGCACGACAACAATGCCGCGAGGTGTTGAAACCTCCGCGCGACACAACCTTGTCCTTAATTACTCTCAACAAATGATGCAACTTGTGTGATATAGGTGATTCCTTACACTTGATAGATAGCACTCGACTTATAGTTTAACTTAGCAGTTTGATCATGAACTCATACATAACATTCCATTAATGCTTTAAACATTCATTCATTCATTGATTAATAAGATGGTGGCATACATTCAACATTAACTCATCAATATACAATAGGAAACTACTTGACATTTGTATACACATTCAAAAGTCATCAATCATTCAACACAGGAAATAATGTGGAAGCCCATATGGGAAAAACTACCAAGGTGCTCTTCATCTGGCATGAGAAATGTGTATAGCACCTTGTAGTCTCTGAATTGCGGACTATTATTTAAGATATTTATTAGTAAATCAATCTCTTTCTATCTCATGATCTCAGATTGTATTCCCTATCTACTCCTACTGATCCACACACAACCTAGATCGACTCTTCTATTTACTATTTGTGCACTCAGCTGCAGATTACTCCTACTAATAGTGATCTGCGTACACAGTTGCAAGATCTGCGGCTCAACAGCCCTTTCCTCCTACCAGACTCATCTCTGAGTCTTCTACTCTGCTACCGAATCTATATTACTTAGCAAAATGAGTGAATTACTAAACGAACCCAACAAACCCTTATACAGAGTAGATTCCTCCTATTTATAATATCTACAAGACCACGCAGGGTCAACTGAGTACAACTCAGTTATTATAGACTCAACAACTACAAAATATCTCTGTTACATTAATGTCATCCCATACTTAGCCATGAGAATCCTGCTATGCATTAACCAAATCCTTAACTAGTCACGGAAACATATTTTAGCTCGTCTGTACTGGTCATAAATATTCATAAAAATATCCTTCATCTTCTAATGGTTCATCCTTCTGCAATCTTCCTTGACTTTCGCCTGTCTAGATTTAACTTCTCTACCTTCCTCTTCCTCCAACTCAGAATGTGCCTTCCTTGTCGCAGCATCCTCGTTGCAACTTCTTTCCATCCTTATCCTACCTTTCCTCTGTAACGCGCATGTTTTTCCTTCGTGTGTTGGTTTCTTCATTTTCTTCTTGACCTATTTTTACCCTGTTGCATGTGCACTTTTTCTCCTTTTCTTATGCGGCTGATTTATCCTTGTATGTTTTTCCTTCTTTTCCTAGCTCTTTCCCTGGCCCAACACTGGCCCTACTCCACTCCTAGGCCTTCAACCAAACAAGGATGCACTACATAGAAATACTCAAAGAAAACACAGCCATATAGGCTTCACTCTATAACATAGAGAATCACTCTGGAACCCCTTGTCCACGGTTCTAGCTAGCAGAACAATGCACCAGGGTGCATATCACAACAGAACCACCGGGAAAACACAACAACACCGACTTTAACTCAGTAAAGAAACTAGAACTCTGTAACACAGATAAGACCTCTGTGGAAATGCCTTCCGCGACTCAGGGGAGTGAAACAAACCATTCAGGAGCATGAAACGTTGCTCGACAATGCTGTAGAAAACTTGGAGGAGCACTCATTTATAAAATCGAGTCGTCTCCACTGCCCATTTTATTAACAAAATAAATAGCTTCTCTATCAGGGAGAATGATCCAATGTTGAAAGTTGAACAATATATTGATAATCAACAGACAACACCAAGGTTCTGCAAAAGGGTAAAAGCACAATGCACCTCAGCAGACTCCCAGAGTTCAAATGGATGGAATCATTAGAGTGAATAATGACGGGGTGAATGAGTGACTGAGGAGGGGTGAGTAAAACTCAAAATGCAACCTCCTCTAACGGACAGGGCACGCATCACGTGCTTGCTTCCTGCATAAGAAAAATTATGTGATCCCCCAGTCTACAGGCCTGTGCAGATTGTAGTCTTCCATGTTCTACGCTGCCCCACACAATAAATGCCTCAACCACCTTCTCGAAAGAGTAAATGATTGAGGATAGAGGACAAAAATGTAGCCAAGGTTTCATGGGTTTCCTCATTGACATTTGGTCACACCCTAATGGCTCAAGGGTTTACTTACTCCCCGCCCTATCCTTTGTGGAATCATGCCCCCATCTCTTTAATGTTTGCAGTCCCATATCTAGCTTTGGTTTTATATTAGTACCTTTACATGATATACCCAATATATATATCTATTGTTCTTGAATTAACACTATCACCATAGGTATCAACCTTGATCACCTATCCACAGATCATTCATCAATGGCAAGGCCTTAGCCTTGAGCTCCATGCCATGATCGCAATGCAATATTTACATCATGTACAATTAAATACCTTGGGGTCAAAACCAAGGGTATTACATGAGGATTTTCTACCTAGTGTTTTTATTTGTCTGATAGCATGTACATAAATTAGATTAGAAATTAAATTTGGAAAACCCTTGTTGTGCATGGAAATTCTAAGGGAGATTTCCTTACCCTATCTCTTTCTATATTTCATAAGTATTTTTTATACTTCTATGATTTGAGAAATATATTTTGTGAGCTATTAAGACAAATGGAGGTGACAGATAGAACGGATAATATATGTTGTAATCCACATGTCTAATGAATAATGAATATGCCTAATAGAGAATGGCCATGCGTAGTAAAGAAATATTATGCATGTGTGCATATGTTGTTATGTTAATGTATATGGTTGACTTCGATATGTTAAGAGTGATATTTTCCATATATTTTGTTCCTAGAAAAATTTGATGAAACCATATGATATTCAGGAAAGGTGGTGCAGGCCAATAGGTATTAATGCTACTATAATGCCACCTCATAAGGAAGGACATGGAAATGACAATGACCTTTCTGAAGATCCGGGGCAGTGGCAGTGCTTATGGAGGTGATTGGGAAATTTTATTTGATGTGAGAAATGATAGGAAATATTTTTCTTATTGCACATTTTGCGGTCATTTTTTCTTTATGATGTCCAGGTACAACTGGAATTGTGGACTACACGAGCTATGCTGACATGAAATATGTTGTAAGACTTTGATTTTATACAGAATTTTTCTTCATTACTTTGATCTAAAAATTACAATAATTTCAGAAATTTGTGTTGCTTCATCTTTTTTGGTTCCTGAAGTATTTCTTTTGAATTTCATCTTCTCTATCCTCTCTATTGATGCTCTAAATTTAAACTTGCAGCAAGTATCCAAAGAAAAAATTACCACCTTGTTCAATGTCAAAATCACAATCTCGGTCTCCATTTCTTCTTCACTCTCATCCATGGTGCCATAATGTGTCTAGGTAATTCTTTTAATCACCACAAGTTGCCATGGAATAATATTTGTAAGTTTTAGATGTACAATAGTTTTCATTAACACTATTAGGTTCCACGTAAGTGGCCTTTATTCACTATTTCTTTTGTTCATTGTGTAAATGTGTTTAATTCATATTGGAATATGGATTTGAAGTTTGAAGTACAGTTGACTTAGACACTTGGGCTTTCCTCTTTGGAGATATGCAAGTTGGAATGTAGCTTGAAATTAACTTGAAATACCTAGTTCTTCCAATGCTTACAAATTAGGTTGTACCTAGATCTTCCATTACTACCAAATCTTCTAGTTTATCTAGCCAGCTCCATAAAGAGGATTCATTTCTTTGGCCTTAGAATTACAAATGATGCAATCTTTGTGTTAATATTCCCCTTTCCCCAATTCTTAAAGGGTTTTACCTCAATGGGATAGCACCTGCTTTACAAGCAGGAGGTTGTATATTTGATTCCTTTGTTCCATAATGATATTGAAATATTGATATTTTTAATAAAATATATTTTATTATGATTTACTATGGCTATAGGGGGGTTTCAAATGTTTTTGTATGTTTCTATGAGGGGGGTTCT
>LPNX010701483.1:0-76240 GCA_001517045.1 Pseudotsuga menziesii
TGGCCTTGTCTATATCTTGTTAAAATTGATCTTTATTCACATCAAGCTGTAGCTCTTTTGGTATTATTGTTTTGTAACATGAACGCTTACTATGTTCAGTAGAGGTCCAAATTTCTTTTTATAAAGCCCAAAGTTCACTCGACACCAATACTTGTTTTCATGCGAATTAATGTATTATAGCATGGCTCTGCTTGTTAAGTAAAGGCTGTAAACAGTGTAAAGACGGAAAAATTCAGACTTGACAAGCCTCAAGCTAGATACTGATGCAGGAGTTTTATTTTTTTTGTCACTGTGCGAATTCTATTGGTATTAAATTATTGCATCAATATTTACTCAACTGAGGCTTTATTTAAAAGGTGCTGATCCATATAGTTACACTTGTGGCATTTTCGTGATTTGAATGCAGGGATAGTAATTTCCCAGGTATGTCTTGCATGACTGTTGGCATTGCAATTGTGCAGAATATACATGTTTGCTTTCTAGAAATGTGTCACTTAGATTTCCAATTTTGAGGTCTTAGAGATGCCGAAATGCTTCAACATATCTCCCAAACTTGTTGGCACTAAATGTATCATTTTCCATCTAGGAACTAATAACATTAATAGAAAGCCATGCATTGCATCCGTTGCACTTGCAGGGAAGACAATATGGTGAACTATGTAGTATT
This sequence comes from Pseudotsuga menziesii, assembly GCA_001517045.1. NCBI lineage: Eukaryota > Viridiplantae > Streptophyta > Pinopsida > Pinales > Pinaceae > Pseudotsuga > Pseudotsuga menziesii. Next base: position 668 of record LPNX010701483.1, read on the forward strand.
GGTCATGGACTTGAGCAGCTGGTCCTGCATATACAGAGAAAGGCCTTTTGAGTTACACCTCCGGAATTATCCATCACGTTCTTCTCACAGGTGAGAAACTTGGTTCAAATTGCTAATTATGTAAGGATTATGACCTACTTCCACATGGAATTGGTCATATGGCAATTCTATTTTTTTTTTTAAAACAGTTATAGCCGTGGATATAGCGACGGCAATTTTTTTAAAAATTTCACAGCCGTGGATATAGCGACGGTATACCGTGGATATAGCGACGACGTTCCGTGGATATAGCGACGGCAAGGCGTGGATACAGCGACGGAATTCCGTGGATATAGCGACGGCAAGGCGTGGATATAGCGACGGCAAGGCGTGGATACAGCGATGGCATTCCGTGGATATAGCGACGGCAAGGCGTGGATACAGCGACGGCGTGCCGTGGAACTTTTCCAAGTTTTCCGTCGCAGGTATAGCATCCCCGTCGCTATACCTGGGGTTTTTCCATTGTCGCTGTATCCACGGCAAATTAGGGGTCGTCGCTATTGCGACGAAAAAGTTGCCACGGCAAAAAAAACACTTAGACGTGGCAATATCCACGCTTATTCGTGGATATTGCCACGTTTTTTCCGTGGCAAAATTGATCACTTGTACTAGTGTGCGAAAAGAAAATTGCGGAAAACTCAATTGTGGAATTGAGTTTGCGCAATAAGAGTCGTGACTCGAATTAGTTGAGGATGATTCAGACACGTAGAAGAAATATTTGGCCAAGAAGCCAAATTTAGAATTTTACTAAATGTAGAGAAAACTAAATCCTGGGGAAAGCAGTTGGGATATGGCAATTTGGGGTTCCCCTCTACATCAAGTTGAAAAGAAGACGCTGCTAGAAGTTCAAACTTACAGTGATGTTTTTTCCAAATCCCTTAGTTGTAATGTCAAGTTGATTAATTTCTTATCGCCTCAAAACTCCATAATAATCACTTTGTAACGATGGCCGGCCTTGTTATCTTTGTTTTCTCAAAAAGTCATTTATTTTCTCAAACTCTTTTCCAATATGGAAATTCCACCTTTAACTACCTTGAGCATTGTGATTTTTAATATTTATTATTTTAAGTGAAATATTTTTTTTTAAATAATGGTTTTTATTAAAAAAATGAAAAAGTAATTATTTCATATATATATATATATACACATTTTCCCATAAGCTTTTTTATAATCATGTGCATTCAAGAGGCAAAGTTTGTTTATTATTTAAAATTTAAGTCTTTTTGTTCATTTTTATTTTGTCCATTTCCACATTAACTTAAGTGAAGGAAATTCATACATGTTTATCAACTCCAAAGCCTTCCCATTGTAACTTAAACTTCATAGTCATTACCTTCTAACCTAAATCTCAAGTCAATCAAATGTCAACGTAGCTTCACCAAATGCAATTTGCATTGGTCAAACGTGGTTTTCAAAACCATTTGTGGAGGATGAAGAATGCTTTATGGTCTCATGAAACCACTCGTATAGAAACACTACGAATCCAGTGTTACGAACAAGACGACCATACAACAAATGTGCTAATCAAATTAATCAAGTTCAAGCGTCAAACAAAGCGGAGAATCCATACTCCATACGCCAAGGAAAATGGCTTCATTTATGTTGTGTATGTGGGATAATTCCCATTGCACAAAACATTAAAAAAAATGCTCTTGGCTGTAAAAAAAATTGAGCTTTATCGTTTCAGTTATCAAATACATCCAGGTAGAGTTGAAGATCTCCAATCCCGCAGGTGTCGAGATTCAAGCATCAAACATAAAAGTATTTAATGATTCTCCAAGTGCTCAAACAACTCTCAACTTCTCAAGTGTCAAATGTGTAAAAGTATTGAAACTGTAAGCCAAATGTCAAAGGAGAATTCCTTCAGGAAAGCACGTTGAAATATTGTAAGCCAAATGTCAAATCACAGCTCATATTCAGTGGCTATTGATTGCCTTATAGTTAAGACAGTTTCATTGCCAATTTTCAGAGTTGCGGCTTAAAGAAGCCAGTGATTATGAAGCCTAAATTAATAAATGGAATGGTTTTTCAAATTCCAGACCTATCTCGATGATATTCAAGCTAAGTTAAAAGCTATATCTAGATTTTGCAATTACATTTCTTAAGAGTCTGAGGAAAGGGTCTTGTGATTGGTATGGTTTTAGAACGATGTATTCATGCATCGATGTAATGTCTCTAAATTTTCTAAATAAAAAAAAATTGTAGGCTAGTTAATTGTTATCTTTCAAGGACATTGTTTTAACTTTTGTGGAATGCAACTTTCGTTGTTTACTAAATCTAAGTGTCGTAAGTTGTTTTTCTCTTTTATGTGGTTTTCTATCTAATGATGATATGTTTATGTGATGTGGTTATATTACTTGGATTTATTTATATGATTACTTAGTCTATCTCTACTAGTATCGGTCATTTGTCAACGCTGGTTAAATTATATTTTACTTCCTATTTATATGTCTTATTTTTCGTTTATGGTTTTATTTATTAAAAATGATGACTTGCCTTTGAATGTCAAGGGGTGGAGTGGCGGGGTTTTATCCCTTGAGGGACCACTCAGAAACCTACTGCTTTGAGGGGATTACTTAGTTCATTGCAAACTAATGTAGGCTCCTACTTTTGTGTAGGTTATTCCGATGATGAACTTTGTCTATGGTCGTGGCAAGTAAAGACATCCTACATCACTATATCTATACTACACTATCTTGTTCAAAGCTGGTGAAAGGAGAAATAAAGTCCTAGGCCTAACTGTGCCCAAGTCCTACTTTTATGCAATATCAATTAAGCGTATGGTTATAAATTTTATGGTAGACATTATTATGTTTAAGGTTTGTTGTGCCCCTACTCAACAACCTTAAAAAACATTATTTCATCAAACAAAATTATATTTTGTTTTGATGAAATGTTTGAATTTGATATAGCATAACTAAAGAATTGACAGCTACTGAAATGGTGACATTCCAGAAGCTACTGAAACAATGAAATTAAATGTTTTTTAGGAAAACCTTTGCGAACTATGGATTAGTTGACAAAATCACTACCTTGAAATTATTATTTTGAGTGGATTTGCACTGAAAATCAAAGGATAAGTGTTAATAATTTATCATAACCTTCTCTTGAAATCTTATCCAAAAATTTATCATTTGTTGTGATTTTGTTATCATAAATATTGATAAGGTTTTGAAATTGGAAGGCTGATTATTGTATTTTGGCACCTTATAAATGGATAATTTTGATTCAATTATTCAACTTGGTAATGTTGATTCATGAAACAATGGATATTGGAGGATAAAACCATGCATTCAAGATAAAAGTTTGAAAGATATATTACTAAGCATATCCTATTATTTTTGTCACATTATTAAAAGTGTTGAATAAATAAAGGTCAAATAAGTATCTTTTCAATTAATAGACTTTATTTTTGTTTTTATTATTTATACAAAATAAATAAACCTTGTAATTATTTTGTATAAATATAATGTATAAATAAAGTTCTTTGATCTTTTTAATATTTACCTAGAATATTGGGTATAATTGACACTTTATTCTAATTCTATCATATTTGCAAAAATACCATTATCTCAAACCAGGAATCAACATAAACTTTATTCATGAATCATGACTAAAAAGAATCATCCCTAGCTTCATCATTATTTTTTAGTACATGGCTATGACTATAAATTTAGTTGGTATTTTGATTAATAAGGCATATTCATACCTTAATACTTAAATATTATGTCTTTATAAATCAACAATTACTTGAAGAGAAAAGTATGGTCTCATAAGGACTAATATTTCTCTTTGTTTCCACTTAACTAACTTTATATATATATATATGGTAAATTGGGTCTTGTGTTTAATAATCATATTAGAATATCAAACCAGCAATGAGGTATGAAAATTTAGTACCAATAAGAACGTGTCAACTTCCTATATTAGTAGGGAATTAAAACTACATTATGAATGATGAGTCATTGAGTGATGTGTTGAAGGTTTTTGCTTTCACGCTTTTTCATAAAACTGTAATTCCATTGGCGATATCGCACGGTACTCAATGGGTGGTCGAGATTGATACAGCATTGACAACAACTCGCTTATGACATTTTCACTGATTTAAAATGTAGCAGAGTCATCGCGAAAAACATTTGTTTCCCGAATTCCACTGATACCACCAAAACTACCAAAACACTGCAAGATTAACCGGTTTGTAATTTACCTGCATTGCTTTGAAACCTGAAGATCTGGTGCTATCAAATCGCTATGGAAATTGTAAGGATCAAAGAAATATTGATATCCCAAGGATCACAAAGATATGCCACCAGATCTTTCTCATTATCAAAATCATGGAGATATGTGCCAATGAATGAATGAATTTTAATTTGGTTCGAGATTGTTGAAGTTCTCTCATCCCGGTGAAGAAAGGAAAAAATGTCTCCAACATAATTGTATAGAATAATAAAAGAATCTCGAATAGATGTAGTTTTTATGATTTATGTTTTTATTTATGTGAGATTTTTCATTTGACGCAGGTTTATCGAAAAAGAGCAATATGCAATTATAGCATAGCATCATTATCTTCGCAGTAAAATCAGGAAGAAAAATGCCGGTTTCTTTTTCTTCCGATTGTAGAAAATAATGGATATCGAGGAGAGACTAGAATCATGGAAAGCGTAATAGACAGTTCATTGAAGAAGAGGAACGCCGGGAATAAAGAGATGGACGAAATCGCGTTTTCAACTGACAGATGTTTTTCTGGGCTACATTGTGAGCAAATGGAGACATATCTAAAAACTCCGCCACATGGGTTTTCTCCAGAACGGGCCCATTTAGCTTTACCCAGGTAGATTTCCCCAGAAACTGAGGGATTCTTTGAGATTTTTGGGATACTTTGAGCATGAATTTTGCAGTTGCGGCCGGGAAAGAAACCGTTGTTTCCAGAAATTCACCTGAGCATAGCTCAATTTGGGATTCATTTCTTCTGACTGTTGTTTATTTAAGCAATTGGAATTAGATTGGCAAAAGGGGGGCTCAACTGAGATATTTTTATTTCAGATCAAATCGCTACTGCAAGGGATAATTTTGAGAAGGCTCAACAGCTTTGAAGAATTTATTTTTCACTGTTTGAAGAGCAGATCAAGAGCTGGAGCTGGGAGGTCGATAGTTTGGGAGAAAAAGAAGACAAGACTACTGTTTGATTCCCCTATGACTCAAGACAGTTTGTTGTCAGCCGTTACAGATTGTTAAACTGGTGATACTTATATATATTTACAATATTTTTACTTTGTATATGTGTGTATTGTATCGCTATGTCTTGTTGTTTATTTTTCCATATTGTTAATGTTTGCTATGATCTCTTTTAAGAATTATGCAAATATATGTTATATAATTGTCGACTTATTACTGATTTCGATTTATTGATGTTTGACATCATATCATATGTGGTATATGCGCCTACTGCATGATCTTTTGAATTTCAGAATTTATTTTGAATAATTTCAGGATTATTAATGCAGTAGTTTCATTGGTAGATTTGATATCATGTTAAATATTCTCTTCGCTCCCGATCGGGATAAGATTAAGAACATATTAGTAGTTGTTTCTTGTAAATTATTTTATGAAAAACAACCATTGAATCAGATGTTTATCACATTCAGGTTATTTTCTGATTTTTGTAATTAATGTATATTTGTTAATAATGCAATTTTGTAACTCATTTAACATATTAATATTTGATTAACTTTTAGTTATTATATTATAAGTTAAGTTAATTGAATAGATTTAGTTCATAGATTAATTTAATTATATTACTAATTCATTAGTAATCAGATTAACTAGTTTAATTTGTACATTCGTTAACTAGTTTAATTTGTACATTCGTAGGTATTTGGTAGATTTAATTAACCAGAACAATAGCTTTAGTTTTATTTATAGACTTTCAGGCTAACAGAGCCTTTAAACATGTTGGGAACAACCATCCCAAACATCTTGGAGCCTGCTTTAAGGATCTAGGTCTGGGTTATTTCCCCCGTTACGTGCATAGTCACTTATGCCCGTCAATAGTGGCGCTAGAAGGAGGGCCAGTAGATTAAATGACAAGTTGATCTACTGAAGCTATATCATCGATTAATGGCTTCTGTTCCGATTTGGAGATCTTTTTCTCGAAAAATCATTTTTGACACTCCGGCAAATATAGTTGATCTTTTAACAGAAAACAAGTTTAATGGTGAGAAAGTAACATCTGCATATGAACATGTTTTACAATTTATTGATCATTGTATCTTTCACAAGATTACTGATAAAGATGTCTTGTGCATATGCTTGACTCTACTTTTGAAGGACGAATTAAGAAATGGTGTGAAACCTTGCCGGTAGCTTCTATCCATTCTTTTGAACATTTAATTAGTGAATTCTTAGTTTCTTTTGGGGATTATGATTTCATTAGTTTGTGCACTGAATTAAAAAATTTAAGGAAAGACAAAGATGAATCAGTGGAAGACTTCATTAATAGATTTCTTCATCTTTGTTATATGTTTTCTTTTAAAGATATTCCTTTTTTAGGTGAATGGCTTCATCATTTGATCATTTCGAATGAACAAGATTTAAAAGCTAATCAATCTGAATTTTTATTAAATGATTATTCATAGTTTGATTTAGTTTTTCATGAAAATTCTGAAAATTTAGAAGTTGAAGAAAACCAACCTTGTTTGACAACGTTTTTCACTTTGACGGATGTGGATTTTGAAGAACATGATCTTTCAAATTATGATATGTCCATATCTTCATTGAATGAGAAAGAATTTATGAAGAAAATTGTCACGTTTTAAAAGATACTACTTCTATTTCAGAAACAAAATAAATTGAATCTAAAACTTCTAGTTTGGAGATTCGAGATTGTGGAGATCTTATCATTGATAATTTTATCACATCTCCTTTAGTTCCCGATTCTTCTTATTCTAAAGAATCCAATGACTTTCTACCACATTTATATTCTTATGATGAACATAGTAAAGTCTCAGATAACTTATTATGTTCAGATTTTTCTGTAGATCGTGTCATGGATATTAATCAGTTTATCCTAGAAGAAGAAACCAAACCACCCATAGACTCATCTTTTGAAGAGGAACTATTTAATGAAGAGTTTTCCTGTGATGATCTTTCTTATCCACGAAAAAAATTTCATTCTCTTAATGCTTCAACATATTTTTCTTTGTACCCTGATATTTTTAATCAAGAGGCAATGCATATTTCATATTCTTACGATCTTGATTTCACATTGTCACAATCTTATGCGGTACGATACAATCATGATTTTCATTTAGAAAATGAAGAGATTAATCTTTCTTCCCATGAAACATTTTCTCAATTATATACATGGGAATTAGGAAATGTTCAAACAAGCAGACTTGTAGAAGTCTCTTATGATTCATCGAAATTCTTAGATCAACAATCTTATCATGATCAGTCACTTGAGTTTGAAAATCAATATGGAACAGGTAAAGTCAATGTTGATCATCATCATATTAATAATTTACATCTTACAATAATTAATGATGATTTTCCACCTACATGTTGGATTCCATTAGTTCATCTCAAGTTAGTGATTATGAGGAATCTAATCCCTATCAAATTGATCACGATATTAATCATAATGCGGAGAACACTCTTGAACTTGAATTTAAGAAAATTGAATCTGAATTTGATGATGTTTTTAAACGACATGTTTGTCTGCAAGATGATGTTCACAAGGAGAAAAACCTACAGAAAGGATTGTTTAACTTTGAGTTTCTTTCACATGATTCTATGCAAAAAACTTTAACACATGACTATCACGATATATCTCTCTCATTACCATATTCTTTCGAACAATCCTATGTTATTCATCACACATATTATGATAGGATTGCAGATTGGCTCGAGAGATCTTTTCTTGCGAAGTTTCCGGAGAATGGTAACTTGGCACTTACTTTGTTTTTTGAAAGTCAAAATGGTAAGTCAGATTTATTTATTTTTGGTTTCAAAATACTTCAATTCTTATTACTGATTTTCATTTTGTTTGATTTTACAGGATTAGAGTTATTACGATGGCTTCATTGGAAATTTTCGTTTACTTAGTTTGTATATATTTTATTTTATTAGTTTAGGTTAGGTTTATAATTTAGAATGATTTATGTTTGTTTACATTTGAATAAATGCAGATAGATGGAGTTGTGACAACATCATTTTAAGAATGAGTTGACGACATCATTATCAGGGAAGCAGTTCTTTACTGCCTCTTGTTTTTTAATCTTCTCATTAAAAGAAAGAACCTTTCATCATTTGATAGTTGCATACTCATTAGGATTTATCTTGTTACTTTTATTTCTGAATAAAACACTTTAGATTAACATCCCATCAATTATTAAAAAACAACTTTGACTTAATTGAAAGATTTAAAAAAAAAGGATAAAAAACTTTAAAACATGTTAATCTATTTTAATCTCTCATTTTCTTTACTGGTAATTAGTCATATGTTGTTAAACCTATTTTCTATTTGATGAGATCTTGATTTAACTCATGTGTTATGTATGTATATTTTTCATTTTCTTTACTAAGATTTTTCTCGTAGACTTTGAAATCCTTCGTTTTTTCTCAAATAAAACTCATGTATGTATTGGTTGTTTTCTTTTCAATTTATTTTTGCTTTTTCTTTTGATTTTTGTTCTCCTTTTGATTTTTCAAACGCTGGAAAAATGATTGAGATTTGGGATTGTTTTTATGTTATAAAATTGGAATCTGATTATATAAAAGATGAAGAAAGCTAGACTTTTAAAAATCTGTTCTTATCTCATAAATAAAAGAAAAGGAAATTGAATTGTTGCAAACAAAAACTAATAGACGAAAACTTTCACTGTATTTCGTTTCTTTTATCATTATCCTCAAATTGTTGGATTTAATGGATATCGAAGTTATTATTACTAGGAATTCTATTACTTATTTAGAAATCAGTTCTAGGAAAGCAGTTGCAATTTAATAATAAAATCAATTATCTATAGATTCTTTACGCTATCTTACTCGTAAAGAGTTTCCTATTACGTTCCCCCATTATAAACTTGCAAATCTCTTGTAGATGAGCACTTAAATGCTGAGTATGAAACCTTCTTTAAACTTATCAGCTTGGGATATAAGACGTTGGGTAGAATGGGTTAAAAGACATACCCTTTCGAGGCTATGGATGCCTGCGGGTGGGAGGGCTCCGTCTGTGGCATACTTGGATTACAAATCATAAATTGTTATATATATAAAATCTATAAGAATCCAAAGCCATCCCACACTCGTGAAGAGGTTCCAATGCAGCTTGCCCATTAATAAATTGAGAAGTTATAAATATTCGTGTTTTATCTTATATTGGGACTAGAACGGTAGGATGTATGGTTAAAAGTCAACCCTTTTGAAGCTATGGACGCTTCCGGGGAGGGTCATGACTATAGTATTGGGATCATATCTTAAAAACTGGTCAAATCTCAAAATTGCGTTGTAGTTCCGAGGACTAATTTCTTTTTGGAGTCTTATGTTTTCTGAAAAAACTTAAAATTCGTATCATTTTTTAACGTAATCTCTGGATAATGATAAAAGAATTGAATCTGGTATTAGTTTGAAATCTAGTCTTATCACAAGGCACAGTTCTTTTATCTTCAGGAAAATGCTAATCTGAGTTGAAGAATTTTTTTTTTATCTTGCTACATACACAAGTCAGATTTCATTTTTTCGCAGAGATAACTGTTTCGCCCAGTCAGTCGCCATCTGTTGTGCCCCTACTCAACAGCCTTAAAAAACATTATTTCATCAAACAAAATTATATTTTGTTTTGATGAAATGTTTGAATTTGATATAGCATAACTAAAGAATTGACAGCTACTGAAATGGTGACATTCTAGAAGCTACTGAAACAATGAAATTAAATGTTTTTTAGGAAAACCTTTGCGAACTATGGATTAGTTGACAAAATCACTACCTTGAAATTATTATTTTGAGTGGATTTGCATTGGAAATCAAAAGATAAGTGTTAATAATTTATCATAACCTTCTCTTGAAATCTTATCCAAAAATTTATCATTTGTTGTGATTTTATTATCATAAATATTGATAAGGTTTTGAAATTGGAAGGCTGATTATTGTATTTTGGCACCTTATAAATGGATAATTTTGATTCAATTATTCAACTTGGTAATGTTGATTCATGAAACAATGGATATTGGAGGATAAAACCATGTATTCAAGATAGGAGTTTGAAAGATATATTACTAAGCCTATCCTATTATTTTTGCCACATTATTAAAAGTGTTGAATAAATAAAGGTCAAATAAGTATCTTTTCAATTAATAGACTTTATTTTTGTTTTTATTATTTATACAAAATAAATAAACCTTGTAATTATTTTGTATAAATATAATGTATAAATAAAGTTCTTTGATCTTTTTAATATTTACCTAGAATATTGGGTATAATTGACACTTTATTCTAATTCTATCATATTTGCAAAAATACCATTATCTCAAACCAGGAATCAACATAAACTTTATTCATGAATCATGACTAAAAAGAATCATCCCTAGCTTCATCATTATTTTTGAGTACATGGCTATGACTATAAAGTTAGTTGGTATTTTGATTAATAAGGCATATTTATACCTTAATACTTAAATATCATGTCTTTATAAATCAACAATTACTTGAAGAGAAAAGTATGGTTTCATAAGGACTAATATTTCTCTTTGTTTCCGCTTAACTAACTTTATATATATATATATGGTAAATTGGGTCTTGTGTTTAATAATCATATTAGAATATCAAACCAGCAATGAGTTATGAAAATTTAGTACCAATAAAAACGTGTCAACTTCCTATATTAGTAGGGAATTAAAACTACATTATGAATGATGAGTCATTGAGTGATGTGTTGAAGGTTTTTGCTTTCACGCTTTTTCATAAAATTGTAATGCCATTGGCGATATCGCACGGTACTCAATGGGTAGTCGAGATTGATACGGGATTGACAACAACTCGCTTATGACATTTTCACTGATTTAAAATGTTGCAGATTCATCGCGAAAAACATTTGTTTCCCGAATTCCACTGATACCACCAAAACTACCAAAACACCCCAAGATTAACCGGTTTGTAATTTACCTGCATTGCTTTGAAACCTGAAGATCTGGTGCTATCAAATCGCTATGGAAATTGTAAGGATCAAAGAAATATTGATATCCCAAAGATCACAAAGATATGCCACCAGATCTTTCTCATTATCAAAATCATGGAGATATGTGCCAATGAATGAATGAATTTTAATTTGGTTCGAGATTGTTGAAGTTCTCTCATCTCGGTGAAGAAAGGAAAAAATGTCTCCAACAGAATTGTACAGAATAATAAAAGAATCTCGAATAGATGTAGTTTTTATGATTTATGTTTTTACTTATGTGAGATTTTTCATTTGATGCAGGTTTATCGAAAAAGAGCAATATGCAATTATAACATAGCATCATTATCTTCGCAGTAAAATCATGAAGAGAAATGGCGGTTTATTCTTCTTCCGATTGTAGAAAATAATGGATATCGAGGAGAGACTAGAATCATGGAAAGCGTAATAGACAGTTCGTTGAAGAAGAGGAATGCCGAGAATAAAGAAATGGACGAAATCGCGTTTTCAACTGATAGGCGTTTTTCTGGGCTACATTGTGAGCAAATGGAGATAGATATAAAAAATCCGCCACATGGGTTTTTTCCAGAACGGGCCCATTTAGCTGTACTTCGGTATATTTCCCCAGAAACTGAGGGATTTTTTGATATTTTTGGGATCCTTTGAGCACGATTTTTGCAGTTGCGGCCGGCAAAGAAACAGTTGTTTCTAGAAATTCCCCTGAGCAGAGCTCAATTTGGGATTCATTTCTTCTGACTGTTGTTTATTTAAGAAATTGGAATTTGATTGGCAAAAGGGGGGCTCAACTGAGAGATTTTTCTTTCAGATCAAATCGCTGTTGCCAGGGATAATTTTGGGAAGGCTCAACAGCATTGAAGAATTTCTTTTTCACTGTTTGAAGAGCAGATCAAGAGCTGGAGTTGGGGGGTCGATAGTTTGGGAGAAAAAGAAGACAAAACTACTGTTTGATTTCCCCGTGACTCAAGACAGTTTGCTGTCAGCCGTTACAGATTGTTAAACTGGTGATACTTATATATATTTACAGTATTTTTACTTTGTATATGTGTGTTTTGTATCGCTTAGTCTTGTTGTTTATTTTTCCATATTGTTAATGTTTGCTATGATCTCTTTTAAGAATTATGCAAATATATGTTATATAATTGTCAACTTATTACTGATTTTGATTTATTGATGTTTGACATCATATCATATGTGGTATATGCGCCTACTGCATGATCTTGTGAATTTCAGAATTTCTTTTGAATACTTTCAGGATTATTAATGCAGTAGTTTCATTGGTAGATTTGATATTAGGTTAAATATTCTCTTTGCTCTCGATCGGGATAAGATTAAGAAAAGATTAATAGTTGTTTCTTGTAAATTATTTTATGAAAAACAGCCATTGAATCAGATGTTTATCACATTCAGGTTATTTTCTGATTTTTGTAATTAATGTATATTTGTTAATAATGCAATTTTTTAACTCATTTAACATATTAATATTTGATTAAATTTTGATTATTATATTATAAGTTAAGTTAATTGAATAGATTTGGTTCATAGATTAATTTAATTATATTACTAATTCATTAGTAATCAGATTAACTAGTTTAATTTGTACATTCGTTAACTAGTTTAATTTGTACATTCGTAGGTATTTGGTAGATTTAATTAACCAGAACAATAGCTTTAGTTTTATTTATAGACTTTCAGGCTAACAGAGCCTTTAAACCTGTCGGGAACAACCATCCCAAACAGCTTGGAGCCTGCTTTAAGGATCTCGGTCTGGGTTGTTTTCCCCCGTTACGTGCATAGTCACTTATGCCCGTCAACAAGGTTTAAAACCTTATCGACTTTGATATATATTGTATAATTTGTAAAATCTATGGTATAAGGCATAGGGTTTATGGCATGATCCGTATACCATTGAAAACCTTGTAAAAAGTTATTTGAAAAACTATAGGGTAAAAATATTTGGTTTATGGCATATTGCATATGCCATACAACTTTGTTTCAACGTGGCATTTGAGGGTTTTGCTATGGTTTTAACATTGGGGTGGTGGACTATGGAATTTCGTCATGAGGGAAACTATATCTCTGTGGGTTTTGATTTCGTGGATAGTGGAGGATAGGGTGGCGCCTTAATTGCTTCTGGGGAAGCGTGGGAAAAAAGCCTCAAGAATTGGTTAGGGTTGGAACATGATTCATTTGGTCTCTCTTTGGTTTTTCTGGTTGGTATCAACTCTCGGGAGCTATGCTGTGCACTGTAACAACATTTGTGTTCTTTTGTAAGGTAATTTATGGCGTGGTCTACATACTGTAAGGTTTGGTTGATTTCATTATTGCTTGCATACTTCTCATGGATTTTGTGTATTTGGTTTTGCAAGTAGCAGAGGGTGGCTCAAACATGGCTTCGATGGCTTCTCCTCATTAGAGGAAATTTCAACTCAAAATGGGGCTCCTAAGAAAAATAATAAATTAATATTTATTAATTTTGGAGGAAGAAAAGAAAAAAACTAGTTTTTTTGTTCGTATTTACGACATATCTCCTTTTGTTTTTACTCAAAAATTAGATCACGAGAGTTCGTTGGATGCATAATTAAATCCTGCATCGAACATGTACCCACTCTGTATACTTCTGACGAAACTCACTACCGCAAAAACAAGAAATACCTGAAAAAATGTGATGATGAAAAAGAAATTTAAGGTATTTCTTGTTTTTGGGGTAGTGGGGTCCGTTAAAATTATATAGAGTGGGTACTCATTGGATGCAAAATTTAATTCTGCATCCAACTACTCTCCTAATCAAAATTTGAGTAAAAACACAGGGAGATATGTCAAAAATATGAAAAAAAAGCTCTTTTTATCATACCTATCCCCAAATTGATATTAAAAAATTGTTTAAGACCTATACGGTATTTCAAATTTAAGGTAATTTCATTGGCTAACACATGATGACATGGAATCTGAATTCCAGATGAAAGGCCTATTTTGAGTTGAAATTTCCTCTAATGTAGGTGGCATGCGCAACCTCTCTGTGGGTAAGCCCCGAAAAATGAAAGGGCCCTTATCTCTGTATGTTTGTTTGTGGCAGAGTTTTGAAACCTGGGTGGGGAAACACATTAGTTTTGTTGGTTGGGATTTTTTATAGTTTGGGTGTCCAATGAATGTGACTATATATGAATATGTTGTAAGACTTAGGCTCTGTGTAAGATTCCGGCGTGATGCAATGTTTTGTAATCTATTGGTTATTGTTTTAATGGGAAGCACTGTGTTTTAAACTTGATGGTGTGTTTCGTAAAGCTTACAGTGCCATTGCTTGCAATGGCATCGTGGATAGTTTGACTGTATATTTTATATATTTTATGCAATGAATATTTATTTTTGTAAATCGTGGATGTAGGGACTTAATAAATATTGTGGGTGGGGTTTCACATTACGACCGTGAGCTTGGAATCTTAACTCGGCCCTTAGGTGGATACACAGCTTGTAAATTATGGGTTTTATGTTTATTAATAATGTGACTGTATAATTCGTTATGAGAGTGTAGCTCATATTTTTTTAAACTGTCGGTTTATAATTGATGTTCTTATGGGAATCCTAAGAGGTGAAACCTTTATTGTGCACGTCGCAGCGTTTATGTTTTATGTTAGCGGTGGTTCCTATAGGATTCAATCCTAGGTTGTTTAACGATTTAGAATTATGGTTTTAATTTATCGTTGATGTTTTGTTTTAGTCATGGCGAGTACAAGAACCGATCCTGAGCCGATTGACGATTTAGAATTATGGTTTAATTATTGTGGGTTTTTGGCATCTCACAGGATTCGATCCTCGATGTGTGTTAATTAAATGATAAACAAAATGATTTTTGTCTTTAATAATTTTGTTTCTATAAATGGTGAGTTTGGTACTTTGTTTATCATTAGTTGGTTTGATATACTTGTGTGTAGATTGCCTACAACAAAACCTTCAAAGGTTTCGATGGTTGGGATTTGTTTAACAGTTTTTGTAATGTAATATGTGAGATTTATCCCATAGTCAATGTTGTATAGGATTCAATGGTTGGGTTGGGTTTAATAAAGTTTGTTGGTGTTTATATTTTCTTAGCATGGATTAAATGTCGATTTTAGAGGCTTGAATAGTGTTTACAATATGTTGTTTATCTTTGATTTTAACATGGAAAATGGAAGCCTACGTGTTGGCAATATGAAATTTGCTAGCGTTTGGAAATATATATTTAGAGTTGGATTTTAATGGTGTGAGAAATTTGAACTATTGTTTAATTGATTTCTTTTAGTTGGTAGTTTATTAATTATAATAAAATGTTTTGATCATAGTTTTAAGTTCTAGAACTCAGAGATTTGATCTCTGGTCTGTAGGTTTATAATTTTGTGAAAGGTTTGTTTTTAATGAATTCTATGTTTATATTTTAAAGTTTTGAGTAGAGTTTCAATAGCTAGTTTATTTGAATGACTAGGGTTTTGAAATCTAAGAAATTTATATATGACAAACTAAAACAATACTAAGGAATATAAACTATATTTTTCCTAGCTAGGTAATCATGTTTTAAGAAAATAAATTCTCTTGTAGCATAACATCTACTTCTAGGGTTGATATGCAAATAAAATAAGGTTTTAAGGATCTGTAAACAAAAGAAGAAACCAGTTGAAGCAAATATACAATATACAAATTTTCATTCTAGATTATATCCCTACTTTAATAAAATCTGTAAGAACTAAGGATAAGGTAGAAACCCTCATACATGAAATGTGTAGTTTATTTGATGGCTAGAACCATGCACACTTTAAGTACACAAGATTAATAAAAAAAGGATAATTCTAACCTTAGATCTTTCAACCGAATAACTTGGGAACTACCACGTTCCACCCAACCATGGCCGGGAATAGTTCTTGGTTTCAATGTGGATCCCCCTCATGAGATGGTTCCAACATGCAAGTAGTCTAGAGCTCCTAAAGATAAGGATTAAGGATTCACCTATATGGAATATCAGGTTTTGTACCATATTTCTTTTTTTTTGGGAAAATGCTCTCCAAAAATTCTTAGGAGAATAATAATGACATAGCATAGAATGAGATCCCCAAGCCTTTATTTGGCTTGGGTCTTTATAGACAATCTTTAGGAAAATGGGCAGTTAAATTTCAGTTAAATCTAGAATCATTTGTTTTCTTGAAATAATCTTTTATTTAATTTATGTGAATTTAATATTTATTTATCTTAACTTAGGAACTCTTTGACTAGTTCCTATTTTGACTCTTTTTAGGTACTAAGATATTTAATTAATTTTTAGTAAATAATAATACATAGATCCTTCAATTATTATTTATAGTTACTATTATTAATACATATTCTTACCCTTTTATTCATAACATATATAAACTATATATACACATATATCATTGTTAACATTTTTACTTTGGGTCTCATATAGCATGATCCCCAAATCTCATGGTACTTTCTTTAGCTTATAATCACTACTTTCATTAAGGCCTTCAGGTAAGGTTGGTCAACTAAGTTAGGAAGCTCTAAACCTCCTTGCATGTTGGATTATCTTGTATATCGTGGAAGTTCTTCGATGCTTAATGATAAACAAAAATTCAAAATTTTATTTAATCAACTTAAAAATAAGTAAGATAAGGTCGATGTTTTTCAGATTCATTTTTACTCAACATAATTAATTTTCAGTAACTCCTAGCATTATTCAGAGCCCATACTCAACGCTAAAAATAGGGAGTTACACTTAGTGCAATTCCAGAGCTTCTCACTCAACTCTAATGCTAGGATGTACTTGTATAATACACATAGGGATACAATGGCAAAGGACCCGATGTTCCATAGCTTATGCTCAACATCAATTTGGAATGCTCCAGGGATTATTCCCAACAATTCCAATTATTATCTTTTCATGTGCTTTAGAGCTTCATGCTCAACACAAACGTTTCATAACTCATGTGTTGTAGAGATGACGCTCAACACAAACATCAAATACTCATTTTCTTCAGAGCTCTTTCTCAACACAATCATAAATCACTCATGTGCTTCAGATCTTGTGCTCAAGAAAAACATCAAATACTCATGTGCTTTAGAGCTCGAGCTCAACACAAACATCAAATCACTCATGTGCTCCAGATCGCATGCTCAACACAAACATCAAATCACTCATGCGCCCCAGATCTCATGCTCAACAGAGCATCTCATCAATTATGTTCTTCAGGGTCCACGCCCAACATATGAAACCATATACATGCTAAATAAAACATCTGCATTTGGATTACGCCCAATATATCAAACAAATCGTCATACTCATGTGCAGTGGGGTATTATGCCCAATATACAAAATATAACATCAAATCAACATCACATACAATGGGACTTATGCCCATAAGTGTTAGGTGAAAAATTCAGGATATTACATCCCTCCCCACTTAGAACAACACTGTCCCTGTTGTTCTAGGGACTAGGAATGAAATCATGAAATAAGGTAGGGTAAGCCTCTCTCATGGTGGCTTCATTCTCCCAAGTAGCCTCATCGGTTTCAAAGTGATTCCATTGCACTTTAAACTGAACTATGGTGTGCTTCTTGAGCTACACCTCTCTCTTGTCCTGTATATGAAGGGGTTCAGGTACAAACTGCCCTTCCGGTTCCACTTGTAACAAGGACCAATAAATAACATGTTTAGTGTCATATACATATTTCTTCAATAGGGATGCATCGAAAAAATTATGAACCTTTATATGAGCAGGTAAATATAATTCATACACAACTAGAACTCTTTTAGCTAGTATCTCAAAGGGTCCTCAAAATCTTGGTGCCAACTTTCCACACCTCCCCAAGCTCAATGAGCTTCTCTTTGCTTTTACTTTAAGTAAACATGGTCGTCTATTTGATAATATTTAGCTTTTATTTTCTTATTTGCGTAACTCTTCTTGCGGTCTTGCACTTGTTTAAGGTTCTGTTGGATCTTGGTGACAATTTGTTCCAAGTCCTTTAGTAAATTGGGCCCTAACATGAACTGATCCACCAGGTTGTCCCAAGTAATCGATGTTCTACACTTCTGACCATAGAGTGCCTCGAAGGGACTCATCTTGGAGGAGGTCTGACATCCATTGTTATATGCAAATTCTACGAGATCTAAATAATCCTCCCACTTGGTGGGGTTGTTCATGACATACATCCTAAGCATGTCTTCTAAAATCTTGTTTACCCATTCTGTCTGCCCGTCTGTCTGCGAGTGGTAAGTAGTACTAAAGTTTAACTGTGTCTCTAAACCAGAGAATAAGGATCTCCAAAATTTTCTGGTAAACTTTGTGTCTCAGTCCGAGAAGATTGCCTTGGGTATCCAATGCAATATGAATATCTCCTTTAAGAAGATGTTGGAAATGTGAACTGCCTTGTAGGTTGACTTCACTGGGATGAAGTGTTCTGATTTTTATAACTTGTGAACCACTACAAATATAGAATCCTTTTTCTTCTTTCTCTTTGATAGGCTCATAATAAAATCCATACTAATGACCTCCCACTTCCATTCTGGAATGGGTAATGGTTGCAACAAATTTGAAGGATGTTGGTGCTCAGCTTTGACTAGCTGACATTCTTGACCTTTTGCAATAAACAACGTTATGCCGGCCTTTAACTTAGGCTAGAAAAAGTGTTTCTTTACTGCAGATACCATCTTTTGATATCTCGGATGCCCCAAGTAGGGTTTACGATGAAATTTCGTGAGGATGATGGACCTGATATTCCCTCCTTCTGGAACATACAATATTTCTTTGGACCACACTAGTTCGGTCTCATCTACCTTATACTTTTTCTTTTGTTGAAACAACCTATCCTTTTAGAATTTCTTGAGAATTTAAACATAGAAACTGTCAACTCCATTTGTCTCCCTAATCCTATCGTGCAAATCTGGATCGGTTTGACCTAAAGTTACCTCATATAACATATGAGCTCATCGACTTAAAGCATCGACAATTTTATTCTCCTTACTCTTTATATGCTTTAACTTGAAATGATACTCGCTAAGGAAATCGAACCATCTAGCCTTCCTGACATTTAGATCTGGTTGATCAAATAAATACTTTAGACTCATGTTGTCTTTCTTTAGAAGAAATTTCTTCCCCATGAGGTAGTTCCTCCACATATTCAAGGCATGGATAATGGATGCTAAGTCAAGATCATGGGTGGGATAATTTTGTTAGTTTTCCTTTAACTTTAGGGATTCGTAATAGATCACACAATCGTTCTGCAATAGGACTCCCCTGAGCCCTTCCTTGCTTGCATCCATCTAAAAAATGAAATTCCCATCGGAATTTGCAATTTGTAGTATCGGTACAGTCATCAAAAGTTCTTTAAGCTTCTGAAAAATTTCCTCGCACTTGGTCATCCATAAGAACTTGTTTTCCTTCTTTGGAAAAGTAGTCATGGGGCAAGAAATCCTTGAAAAATTCTCGATGAAATTTCGGTAGTAACCGAATAATCCAAAAAATGACAAAATGTTAGTCACATTGGTAGGGGTAGGCCAATCCTCTATGGTTTTAATATTTTCGAGGTCAACGGTTATCCCCTTATAGGAGATTATGTGACCTAGGTACTGCATCTGTGGTTTGTAAAAATCACATTTACTAAACTTAGCGTAAAGATGGTGTTCCTGTAACACTTGTAGTACTATGCGGAGATGGTCTTCATGTTCCTCTTTAATTTTAGAGTAAATTAGGATATCATCTATAAAGACCAGTACAAATTTATCCAGGTATTTACTAAAGATATTGTTCATCGTACACATAAAATTTGTGGGTGCATTGGTCAACCCAAATGGAATTACTACAAATTCGTAGTGGTTGTATCATGTTTGAAAGGTTGTTTTATGAATATATTCATCGTGGATCCATACTTGATGGTAACCGGACTGCAGGTCGATCTTCAAAAAGATCTTGGCTCCTCCTACTTGATCGAATAATTCATCGATCCTCGAGAGTGGGCAACGGTTCTTGATGGTCATCTTGTTAAGTTGGGAGTAATTGATGCACATCCTAATCATACTGTCCTTATTCTTTATGAAAATTATAGTTTCTCCCCAAGGGGAGACACTAGGTCGGACATAGCCCTTTTCAATCAACCCCTGTAGCTGCAACTTTAGCTCCACCAAATCTGGTGCGCTCATGCAGTATGGAGATTTTGAAGTCGAAAATGACCCTGGTGTCAATTCTATTGAAATATAGAAATCTCTTTTTGGTGTTAATCCTGGTATTTCCTCAGGAAATACATCCGTAAAGTCTACAAGAACTGGAAAGTCCTCAATGTGCTGCTCTCTCTCATCTTATACATCCTGGATTTTTACTACAAACTGTTTACAGCCTTTCCTATTGCACTTCTTTACTTGTAAGTAATATATCTTCCTAACATAAACCTTCCTAGGTATGACTTGATACTTTGTCTGATTCCCTTGGTTGTCTGTGCACAAGATTGACTTATGTAGACAGTCGAGCATGACATGGTTCTTTTCTAGTCAATCCATGCCAATAAGTGCATCGTACGATCATAGGGGTAAAATGTTGAAATTTATACTAGCATGGAACCCATTCAAGTTTACCTCACAATCACTAACTATTTCAGAGACCTTTCATTTCATACCTGTGGCTAATTTCACCAATCATGATTTCTCATGTTTAACTTTGTTTAGTTTACATATTTCAACAATTTTAGGGGATACATTACTTCGGCAAGCACTTGGAGTCAATCAAAATTGAAATAGAAGTGTTTGAAATCTTACCTTCTATTTCGACCATAGTAGCCTAGTGGTCCACCTATTGGCCATCTTAAGCGACATAAATCCTTGGTGTGCTAGCTATGTCCTCTACCGTTGGTTCTTCCCGTAAATTGTGCAAGACTCAATTAGTGTTGTTCTTATAGTCTCGGGCATAATGGGGACCATGGAATTTTCAACATTTGATTTACAGTGGGGAAACATTGGCTCCTCCATTTGTTACTGGTCTGTTAGCATTTGTTGTTGGTACATTTGGCTTTGTACTTGTATGGTTGAAGTTCTTATTGGCTGGAAGACTGTTGTTCTTTTTTTTGTAAAGAGGTGGGTTGAAACCCGATTTACAGTTGTTCGAGAAGGTCCAAGACACGTCTTGACTTTTGTTGATGTTTTCTTGCCCTAGATTTCCATGCTTGCAGCAAATCTTAGTTTTGTGTAGGGTGGTGTCCAGAGTTTTAAGCATGTCAAATTCAATTCTCTCTCAAAAATTAGGAGGAATACATCCTAAAAGTTGTTGTATTTTCACTTTATCATCCCTTATGTAAGGTACGTAGTGTAACAGATCCAAAACTATTAATGAAAGCATTCACAGTCATGGAACCCATCCTTAACTTGTGAAATTCTTTCAGCTTCCTGTTAAATAATATTTCAGACATGTATTTTTCCTGAAAAATTATGCAAAATTTACTCCATCGACTTTCTCTTACCTCATCTTTCTTGGTATGCTTTAGGTCTCTGCACCATCTAGCTGCTTTTCCATTTAAATTATAGATGGCTAGGAGGGCTTTCATCTCACTAGAGTAGTTGTGTACTCAAAAGTATTTTCTCATACCTAGAAGCCATTCTTCAGCTTTCTCCCCATTTTTCATATCTCCTTCATAGGTTGGGGCTTTTATCTTTCTGAACTCTCCCTAGATTTTTTCATCATTCCTTTGTTTCTTTCTGCAAGGAGAAAGGGAATTATCACTAGAATGACTATGAAAATCTCTTTCTGGAGGTGCAGGTGTGTGTTCTTATTTTCCTTCTTCTTTTGGGATGCTAGCTTGTTTATGATAAAAATATTTCTTGGGTCTATTGGTTGAATGAGTAGGTTTTCCATGCGGGCTTCCTCCCGTCATGTTCTGAATTAAATATTCATTGATTGCTTTCTTCTCTTTTCTTTCATTCAAATTATCATGTTTGAAACTCTGTAAGTCTGCTTGCATACTTTGTATAGTTTTCAGTATATCATAATTTAATTCAATCATTTTTTCTCCTTCCCGTGTGGGAGTATGTAGATTTCCTTTCCAGATGTAATCTTCTTCTTCATTCATGATCTTGACTAATCTTTGATCCTGTAATGTCAATTTTTTAATAACACATAATTTCCCGTTAGTTAAAAAAAATTCAAATATAATTTATTTCTGCAACGAATGTTTGGTAATGCCCATTAGGTCTCTTATTGTTTGAACCTGGGATCTGATACCACTTGTAATGTCCCTAAATTTCGTAAAAATAAAATAAAATTGTAGGCTAGTTAAATGCTACCTTTCAAGGACATCGTTTTAACTTTTGTGGAATGTAACTTTCGTTGTTTACTAAATCTAACTGTCGTAAGTTGTTTTTCCCTTTTATGTGTTTTCCTATATAATGATGATATGTTTATGTGGCGTGGTTATGTTACTTATGATTACTCTCCCTTTATCTACTAGTATTGGGCATTTGTCAATGATGGTTAAATTATATTTTACTTCCTCTTTGTATGTCTTATTTTTTCATTTATGGCTTTATTTATTAAAAAGGATGACTTTCCTTTGAATGTCAAGGGGTGGAGTGGCGAAGTTTTATCCCTTCAAGGTCACCTCGGAAAGGTAAGTTTTCATACTACTTTGAGGGGATTATTTAGTTCATTGCGAACTAAAGCAGGATCCTACTCTTGTGCAGGTTATTCTAGCGGTGAACTCTGTCTATGACCGTGGCAAGTAAAGACATCCTACAACACTACCTCTACACTACACTATCTTGTTCAAAGCTGGTGAAAGGAGGACTAAAGTCCTAGGCCTAACTGTGTCTAAGTCCTACGTTTATGCAAGATCGATTAAGTGTATGGTTATAAACTTTATGGTAGACATTATTATCTTCAAGGTTTAGAAGCTTATCTACCTTGCTATATATTGTATAAATTGTAGACTGTATGGTACAAGGCATAGGGTTTATGGCATGATCCATATACCATTGAAAACCTTGTAAAACGTGATTTAAAAAACTATAGGGTAAAAATATTTTATTTATGGCATATTTCATATGCCATACAACTTTGTTTTAACGTGGCATTTGAGGGTTTTTCTATGGTTTTAACATTGGGGTGGTGGACTATGGAATTTTTTCATGAGCAAAACTATAGCTCTGTGGGTTTTGATTTCATGGATAGTGGAGGAAAGGGTGGCACCTTAATTGCTTCTGGTGAAGTGTGGGAAAGAAGCCTCAAGCATTGGTTAGGGTTGGAACACGATTCATTTGGTCTCTCTTTGGCTTGTATAGGTGGTCTCAACTCTTGGGATCTAAGCTGCGCAATGCAACAACCTTCCCGTTCTTCTGTAAGGTAAGCTATGACGTGGTCTACATATTGTAGGGTTGGGTTGATTTCATTATTGCTTGAATACTTCTCATGGATTTTGTGTATTTGGTTTTGCAGGTGGTAGAGGGTGGCTCAATTGTGGATTCGATGGTGGCTCCTTAGGTGTCCTGCAAAACCTCTCTGTGGGTAAGCCCTAAAAATGCAAGGGCCCTTACCTCTACATGTTTATTTGTGGCAAAGTTTTGAACTCTGGGTGGGAAAAACACATAAGTTTTGTTGGTTGATATTTTTGATAGATTGGGAATCCAAGGGATGCGACTATATATGGATCTATCATAATACTTCATCTCTATGTAAGATTTCGTCGTGTTGCAACGTTTTGTAATGTATCGGTTATCGTTTTGATGGGAAGCTCTGTGTTTTAAGCCTAATGGTGCCTTTCATAAAGCTTACAATTCCATTGCTTGCAATGGAACTGTGGATAGCTTGACTGTCTATTTTATATATTTATGCAATGAAGATTTATATTGGTAAATCGTTGGTAAATCATTGATGTATCTTGGCTTGGCCTTTAGGTGGATACGCAACCTGTAAATTGTGGGTTTTATGTTTATTAATAATGTGACTGTATAATTGGTTATGAGAGAGTAGCTCATATTTGTTTAAATTGTTGGCTTATAATTGATGGTATTGTGGGCATCCTGAGTGGAAAAAACCTTACTTTTCATGTCACAACATTTATGTTTTATGTTAGCAGTGATGTCTACAGGATTCGATCCTAGGTTGTTTAACGATTTAGTCTTGTGGTTTAAATTTAGCGTTGATGTTTTGTTTTAGTCATGTTTCCTACAAGATTTGATCCTGGGCCAATTGACGATTTGGATTGTGGTTTAATTATTGTGGGTTTTGCGCATCTCATGGGATTCGATCCTGGATGCATGTTAATTAAATGTTAAACATAATTATTTTTGTCTTTAATAATGTTTTTTGTATAAACGGTGAGTTGGGTACTTTCTTTATCATTAGTTGGTTTGATATACTTGTGTGTAGATGGGCCTACATCCAAACCTTCGTAGGTTTCGATGGATGGGATTTGTTTATTCGTTTTTGTAATGTAATATGTGAGATTTATCCTACAACCAATCCTATTTAGGATTTGATGGATGGGATGGGTTTAATAAAACTTGTCGGCGTTTATATTTTCTTAGCATGGATTAAATGTTTATTTTAGAGGCTTGAATAGTGTTACAATTTGTTGTTTATGTTTGATTTTAACATGGAAAATGGAAGCCTATGTGCTAGCAATATGAAATATGCCACTGTTTGGAAATATATGTTTAGAGTTGGATTTTTATGGTGTGAGAGATTTGAACAATGGTTTAATTTATTTCTTTTAGTTGGTAGTTTATTAATTATATTAAAATGTTTTGATCATATTTTTAAGTTCTAGAACTCAAATATTTGATATCTTGTTTGTAGGTTTATAATTTTGTCAAAGGTTTGTTTTTAATGAATTCTTTGGTTTGTATTTTAAAGTTTTGAATAGAGTTTCAATAGCTAGTTTGTTTGAATGCCTAGAGTTTTGAAATCTAAGAAATGCTTATATGAAAAACTAAAACAATACTAAGGAATATAAACTATATTTTTCCTAGCTAGTTAATCATGTTTTAAGAAAATAAATTCTCTTGTAGCATAACATCTACTTCTAGGGTTTATATGCAAATAAAAGCAGGCTTTAAGGAGCTGTAAACAAAAGAAGAATCCAACTGAAACAAACATACAATATACATATTTTCATTTTAGATTATAACTCTACTTTAATAAAATCTATAAGAACTAAAGAGAAGATAGAAAACCTCATACCTGCAATGTGTAGTTTATTTGATGGATAGAACCCTACACACTTTAAACACACAAGATTAGTAAAAACATGGATAATTTTGACCTCAGATCTGTCAACCGAATAGTTTGGGAACTACTAGGTTCCACCCAACCATGACCCGAAACCATTCATGGTTTCAATCCGGATCCACTCGAGCTAGTTCCAGCATGCACGCAGTCTAGAGCTCCTAAAGGTAAGGCTTCACCTATCTAGAATATCAGGTTCTATACCCGATTGCTTTCCTTTTTGGAAAATTCTCTCCAAAAATTATTAGGAGAATAATAATCAGATAGCATAGAATGAGATCACTAAGAATTTCTCTTGTTTGGTTCTTTATAGACAATATTTAGGAAAAGAGGCAGTTAAATTTCAGTTCGATCAAGAATCATTTGTTTTCTTGAAATAATCGTTTACTTAATTTATGCGAATTTATTATTTATTTATCTTAACTTAGGAACTCTTAGACTAGTTACTATTTTGACTCTTTTTAGGTGCTAAGATATTTAACAAATTTTTAGTAAATAATAATACATAGATCCTTCCATTATTATTTAGAGTTACTTATTATTAATACATATGATTATCCTTTTATTCATAACACACACACACACACACACACATATATATTGTTGGAATATAATCCGTCAGGATTATATTTTGTAAATAAATAAAGAAATATGAATAGTCATGTAGGAAGCCGAAAAGGCTGGGCGGAAGGTGAAACACAACCGTCATATGAATTGTATAAATATATGCATTAGCAAGGGAATAATATTGAATCAGAAGTTATTACCTATTAGTGGTATCAGAGCTTGGCTATCTGCCATAACTCCTGCCTGCCAAACCTTCGTTCTGCCAAATTTGTTTCAGGCTACATGCTCCGTCAGTCTGCCAGTCGCATGCATTGTATGCGTTATTCTCTTGGAGACCTGCCTAACCCTAATTTTTAACCACGCTCTCTCTTCTTATCATTCCATTCATCATTCTGTTGTGTGTGCTGCTTGTTATGTGATGAGAACCGTGGAGTGTTGTGAGCTGTGATTATATGTTGCGTATTGAAGAGGAGACAGTGTTGAAAATCTGTGGAAACCCTAAATCTGAAAGCTACGACCTGCATTGTGGGCATTCTCTCCTGTTTTCTGTTCACAACTGAGAAGATTGCTGAAGTGAGTTTCAGGCTGAAATAGAAAGAATATCTCCACGGGATAGATACAATTGTGAGGTCCTGTTGAGATACCGATCTCTGTATTCAGAATTTGTTCAATTTTGAAGGCTCCTTCCTTTTCATTCTACGTGAAAGGAGATTGCTGAGACTGCCCATCTTATTGACAGCATATTTTCTGTGTCATTGTATCATTTTTAAAACTTGAAGTTGAAATATTAAGATTGTAACTCACCTTGGCAGAGACTGTAGACCTGCAAGGTTATTATTTTTCTATTTCTCTTTGTCATTATTTTAAATTACACTAACAGTTGCAAAAGATGCAATCTATAGCATCTATTGTTGGTGATGTCCTCACCGGCAAGGAAACATATCCAAAATGGTCTAGAAAGATCAAGAAATCAAGCGAGCCTGTTGAAGAATCCCTTTACTTTGTTCAGAAAACAAAGAATCGGTCCAAAGACGCTTCCAAGGGAGATTGCAGCAAGAGAGGATGGGGAAGAATAAATTTCAAAGGTAGAGGGGGCAGAAACAACTCCACGAAAAGATCAGATCTGCAGTGCAAGCATTGTGGAAAGACTCAACACACATCAAATCAGTGTTGGGCTTCGTGGGACTCCATCAAAGACAAGCATAACCAAAAGAAAGATGATAATAAAAATGAAGATGCTAGTAAATCTTGTGATTCTGCTCATTGTATTGTTGCACATTGTAATCTTGGAATTAATGAAATGACTTCACTTTCATCTTAAAAAGATTGTTGGTTGCTTGATACTGGTGCAACATCACACATGAAATTTAGAAAAGACTGTTTTGAAGAACTTAATGAAACAATAAATGGCATAGTGTACTTTGCAGATAAGTCAAGTATTAAACCAAAGGGAATGGGCACCATTCGACTAAAGATTCCTGGATTCCCTGATTTCTTGTTGAAGAATGTTCTTTATCTTCCAGAGTTGCAGAGAAGCCTGCTGTCCTTGGTCGAGATTCGAAAGCGAGGCCATTCCATCCACATGTTTGATGGAATCGTAGAAATTAGAAAATCCTCTGACAACCAAGTCATTATGACTGGATACGAAGATGGGAAACTGCTGAAGCTAAAGGGTTCATCTGCAAGAGTTCAAAACTATGCCTACCTCTCTGAGCATGGAGAAGGTAATTTGTCATCTAGTTCATTGTGGCATGCAAGATTTGGTCATATAAATTATAACAGTCTTCGTTTGTTGAGAAAGAATGGTGTATTTGGTTTACCCACCATTCCCAAAGAGAAGAACAAATGTGATGCATGTATATTAGGGAAACATAGTAAGCTGCCATTCCATGAATCTAATTTCAGAGCAAGTAGGAAATTAGAATACGTGCATTCTAATTTATGTGGCCCAATGCCAACTCCTTCTGCAAATGGGAATAAGTATTTTATGACATTTGTTGATGACTACTCAAGAATGTGCTGGATTTACTGTTTAAAGACAAAATCAGAAGCATTTCAAACATTCAAAGACTTTCATGCATTGATAGAAAAACAAGCACAATAAAAAATTGGTACACTTCATACTGATAATGGGAAAGAATACACTTCAAATGCTTTTGAAGATTATCTTCGCCAACATGGAATTGCACATCAGGCTACAGTTCCCTACAATCCTCAACAAAACAGTGTAGCAGAAAGAATGAATATGGTTCGCTCAATGATGTTTTTCATTAATGTAAAACTAATGTTTTGGGGTGATGCAGTAAAATGTGCAGCCTATTTGAGAAAGAGAAGTCCCTCAAATGCTCTTGATTAAAAGACTCCACATGAAATGTGGTTTGGCCATCTCCCTTCAATCAGGCATCTCAGAGTTTTTGGTTCCACCTGTTATGCCTTGATTCCAAAGGAGAAAAGAAACAAGCTTGGTGCTCGAAGCAGAAAATGCATTTTCCCGGGGTACGGAGAATACTCCAAGGCATACTGTCTGTATGATGAGGTAAACAAGAAGTTTGTTATTTCCAAAGATGTCATTTTTCTTGAGACTATTAAAAATGACCAGTCCATTGAGAGACAGCTTGATCATTTGGAAATTTATTCTCATCCAAAGACATATTCTGAAAATGAATATGAAATTCCAAACCTTGAAGGGGGGATTCCTATTCTGGATCAACCTTTGGAATTTCCATATGAAGCACCAACTCCCTCGCATGAAGAAGTTCCTGCTACTTCACCTGAACAAGAGGTTCAACTGGATGATGTGATTGAGAGAATTGAAAGACTCTCAATCAATGATGAAGCACCACCAGCTGATCAACCAGGACCATCATGGAAGATTCCTAAATGGGCCACAAAGACACTTGAAAGTGTCCATCCGAATGAAGTTGGAAATATGGGAACGAGAAGTTCGAAATGACATGGAGGAGAAGCAGATAATTTAGGTGATGACATGGATGTATCTTTTGATTGTGAATTTAATTTATCTGCTAACTTTGAACCAACTTCCTTTGAAGAAGCTTCTACTCGAGTTGAGTGGAAAGAAGCTATGCAGAATGAGTATGATGCACTCATGAATAATGGAACTTGGAAGCTGGTTGACCCTCCAGTTGGAACCAAACCAATTGGCTGCAAGTGGGTGTACAAGAACAAATACAGATCAGATGGCTCACTTGACAAGCACAAAGCAAGGCTTGTAGCAAAAGGCTATGCACAGAAGGAAGGAATTGACTATGAAGAAATGTTCTATCCTACAACAAAATGGGCTACCATCCGTACCTTACTCTCTTTAGCTGCTCAGAAAGGGTGGAAAGTTCATCAGATGGATGTGAAGACTGCTTTCTTGAATGGAGACTTGAAAGAGAATGTCTTCATGTCTCAACTAGAAGGCTTTGTTGTGAAAGGAAAAGAACAAAAGGTATGCAAGCTTGTCAAATCCTTGTATGGCCTAAAACAAGTGCCTTGCGCATGGTATGAAAAGTTAACCGAGCATCTTTTGAAGTTAAATTTCGAACATTTTTATCTTGATGATGCAAGACTATTTATAAAGAAAGTTGGAATATCTGTTGTGTATCTTGTGGTGTACATAGATGATCTTTTGATGACAGGGAACAATGAGAGCTATATAGTATCCATAAAGAAATATTTGAAAAAGATCTTTGAAATGACAGATATGGGACATCTCCACTATTACTTAGGAATTGAAGTCACTCAACATCCTAAGTACATATTCCTATCTCAGAAAAAATATGTTGGAGAACTACTAAACAAATTTTGCATGACAGAATGCAACCCTATATCTACTCCAATGGAACAGAAAATGAAGCTCACATCAAGCGAAGGAAAAGAATTTGAGGATGCGACCAAGTATCGACAACTTGTAGGAAGCCTTATCTACCTTACAACAACTAGACCAGATATTTCTTATGTTGTTGGCATACTTTCAAGGTTCATGCATAAACCTTGTGAAGGACACTGGTCAGCTGCAAAAAGAGTTCTAATATATTTGAAGGGGACTCAAGACGTTGGACTCAAGTACTCTAAAGTGGATGAATTCAAACTTATTGGGTACTCAGACTCAGATTTTGATGGCGATAAGGAGACAGGAGTATCAGCTTCTGGATACACTATGAGTCTTGGATCAGCAGCTGTCTCATGGAGATCATGCAAATAGTCAGTTCCAGTAGATTCAACAACAGAAGCAGAATATGTGGCTGCAGCTGAAGCAATGAAAGAAATAGTATGGCTCAGGAAGATACTTGAAGATGTGCAAGAAAAACAAGAGAAATCCACTCCATTATTGATCGACAATACTTCTGCAATCAAGTTGGCTAAGAATCCTAGATTCCATGATCGAACCAAACACATCAACACAAAGTATCATTTGATTCGACATCATGTAGAGGCCAAGACAGTCCATCTTCGACATTGTTCCACAAATGATCAAATTGTAGACATCTTCACCAAAGCGCTTGGACGAGAAAAGTTTGAAAGATTCAGAAACATGCTCGGACTTACGAACACCGCTTCGGATTAAGAGGGGGATTGTTGGAATATAATCGGTCGGGATTATATTTTGTAAATAAATAAAGAAATCTGAATAGTCATGTAGGAAGCCGAAAAGGCTGGGCGGAAGGTGAAACACAACCGTCATATGAATTGTATAAATATATGCATTAGCAAGGGAATAATATTGAATCATTGTTAACATTTTTACTTTGGGTATCATATAGAATGATCCCAAATCACATGGTACCTTCTTTAGCTTATAATCACTTCTTTCATTAAGGCCTTCGGGTAAGGTTGTTCAACTAAGTTAGGTAGCTCTAAACCTCCTTGCATGTTGGATTACCTTGTATATTGTGGTAGTTCTCCAGTTATTGATGAGAAATAGAATTTCAAAATTTAATTTAATCAACTTAAAAATAAGTAAAATATGGTAGATGTTTTTTAGAGTCATTTTTACTCAACATAATTAATTTTCAGTAACTCTTGCAATTATTCAAATCCCATACTCCACGCTAAAAACATGGAATTACACTTAGTGCAATTCCAGAGCTTCTCTCTCAACACTAATGATAGTATGTACTTGTATAATACACCTAGGGATACAATGGCCAAGGATTTGATGTTCCAGAGCTTATGCTCAACATCAATTTGGAATGATCCAGGGCTTATGCCCAGCACTTCCAATTCTATATTGTCATGTGCTTCAGAGCTTCATTCTCAACACAAA
The DNA here is from genome assembly GCA_001517045.1 of Pseudotsuga menziesii. Taxonomy (NCBI): domain Eukaryota; kingdom Viridiplantae; phylum Streptophyta; class Pinopsida; order Pinales; family Pinaceae; genus Pseudotsuga; species Pseudotsuga menziesii. The sequence continues at coordinate 31,954 of LPNX010701483.1, forward strand.
AGTTTCATAACTCATGTGCTCTAGAGCTAATGCTCAACGCAAACATCAAATACTCATGTGCTTCAGAGCTCTTTCTCAATGCAATCATCAATCACTAATGTGCTTTAGAGCTTGCGCTCAACACAAACATCAAATACTAATGTGCTTCAGAGCTCGCGCTCAACACAAACGTCAAATCACTCATGTGCTCCATAGCTCATGCTCAACACAAACATCAAATCACTCATGTTCTCTAGAGCTCATGTTGAACGCAACATATCATCAATTGTGTTCTCCAGGGTCCACTCCCAGCATATGAAATCATATCCATGCTAAATAAAACATATGCATTTGGATTATATATCAAACAAATCATCATACTCATGTGCAGTGGGGTCTTATGCCCAATATAAAAAATACCATATCAAATAAACATCACATACAATGGGACTTATGCCCATAAGTGTTAGGTTGAAAATTCTGGATATTACATCCCTCCCAGCTTAGAACAACACCATCCCTGGTGCTCTAGGGACCAGGAATGAAATCATGAAATAAGGATGGGTAAGGCTCTCTCATGGTGGATTCATTCTCCCAAGTAGCCTCATTGGATTCAAAGTTCTTCCATTGTAATTTCAATTGAGCTATGTTGGACTTCTTGAGCTACACCTCTCTCTTTTCCAGTATATGAAGGGGTTTAGGTACAAACTCCCCTTTAGGTTCCACTTGTAAGAAGGACCAATCAATAACATGTTTAATATCATATACATATTTCTTTAATAGGGATGTGCGAAGAACATTATGAACCCTTATATGAGTAGGTAAATCTAATTCATATGCCACGGGACCTCTCTTGGCCAGTATCTCAAAGGGTCCACAAAATCTTGGTGCCAACTTTTCAAACCTCCCCAAGCTCAATGAGCTTCTCTTTTCTTTTACTTTTAAGTAAACATGGTCACCGATTTGATAATATTTATCTTTTATTTTCTTATCCGCGTAATTTTTCTAGCGGTCTTGCATTGCTTTAAGGTTCTGTCGGACCTTGGTGATCAATTGTTCCAAGTACGTTAGTAAATTAGACCCTAACATGAGTCGATCCACCAGGTTGTCCCAAGTAACCGGTGTTCTACACTTTCTACCATAGATTACCTCGAAGGGACTCATCTTAGCGGAGTTCTGGTATCCGTTGTTATACGCAAATTCTGCGAGATGCAGATAATCCTCCCACTTGGTGGGGTTGTTCATGACATACATCCTAAGCATGTATTCTAAAATCTGGTTTACCTGTTCTATCTTCTCGTCTGTCTGCGGGTGGTACATAGTACTAAAGTTTAAATACATCTCTAAACCGAAGAATAAGGATCTCCAAAAATTTTCGGTAAGCTTCATTCCTAAATCAGAGATGATTACCTTGGGTATCCCATGCAATCTAAATATCTCCTTTAAGAAGATGTTGGAAATGTGAACTACCTTGTAGGTTGACTTCACTAGGATGAAGTGTGTCACTTTTGATAACTTGTCAACCCCTACAAAGATAGAATCATTTTGCTTCTTTCTCTTTTGTAGGCCTGTAATAAAATCCATATAATGACCTCCCACTTCCATTCTGGAATGGGTAACAGTTGCAACAACCCTGAAGGATGCTGGTGCTCATCTTTGACTAACTAACATTCTTGACCTTTTGCTATAAAAAATGCTATGTCGGCCTTTAACTTAGGCCAGAAAAAGTGTTTCTTTACTACAGATATCATCTTTTGATATCCTGGATGTCTCGAGTACGGTTTTTCCGATGAAATTTCATGTGGATGTTGGACCTAATGTCCCTTCCTTCTGGAACATACAATCTTTCTTTGGACCACAATAGTCTGGTCTCATCTACCTTATACTCTTTTTGTTGTTGAAACAACTATCCTCTTATACTTTCTTTAGAATTGAAACATATAAATGGTCAACTACGTTTTTCGTCCTAATCCTCTCGTGCAAATCCGAATCGGTTTGACATAAAATTAACATATGATCTCGTTGAATTAAAGCATCAACAATTGTATCCTCCTTTCCATTTATGGATTGATTGGAGATTTGATTGGGATGACATAAGACCTAGGCGAAAGCTATATATATTGGTGCACTGGAATAGCACAGGACGCCATGCTGTGCATGGAGAAACTTTGCTTAGAGTGCATGTGTTAAGTGTTTCTCCCTTTAATAAGTCCATGATTGAGCTTGTTATAGAGTTTGAGAGAGAGTGTCACATGGAATCTTACTTCTTGTAGCTTGTTACAGACTCTAAGAGAGAGTGTTGTGTGGAAGCTTACTTGTTGTAGCTTGTTACGGATTCTGAGAGAGTGTGTCGTATGGAAGTTTAATTGTTGTTCTAGTGTGCATGGTGGTGATCCAGCTTGGGGGTGGAGTTGGGATCGTAGTGGTTTTGCAGTACTCTTTTATGGTTGGAAGTAACTGATTCTCCAAGTAATTGATCCAACCATTAGTTGGCATGTTGTTGAACTGTGACAAATTCTAGTACTTCAACTAATTTTTCTACTTAGACAGGTTCAACATCGGCTTCGACAAGTCTGAACCTTAACACAACCGACCTTGACAACCTCAACAGGTTTCAATATCGACATACATCATCTTGACATGCCTTGTTAGCATCGATGACTGTCGATGTTCGACAGATTGTCTCGCTATCTTCCAATCATCTACGACGGTTGAAATTTCAAATCGTTATAAATTATCTTGTAACTGAATGTAATGGGTAGTCTCCCAAGCTTCTCAAAATTCTATATAAACATGTACAATATTTTAACAATCAACCAACCTTCATGGAGAAGAAGTAATAATATAAGTTGGTTTGAATTCTTGCATATTTTCTATGTGCATACTTTATGTCGATATATCGTATTTCCTTCTTTAATTGTTCTTTTTCTAATCTTATTCCATAACAATGCTCTATTTATTCAGTCAACTATTGTCCCCAATGTGCACCTGGGAACGACCTGGATCATTGGTATCCTAGCTTGATCTTGTCTAGAGCTTAAGTTACCTCAATACTTCCATCGAATTTATGTAACTTATGCTTGTTCAAACACACTTGAAAACTCAACAACAAAAGAATACACTTCATTCGAATTCGGAAAATATGGCTGAATAAGCATACAATAAAAATGCAACTAACGAGACAGAGAAACTCATATAAAAATCGCTGCCTCACCAGCGGACCGAAATGTTTTCCCGGTTCAGCGAGATTCCCGTGCGATTCACTTCGAACTCTGGGGAATCCTCGACACGACCTCACTTCGTTAAAATCAACCCATTCAAAGTGAAAATTAATATGGATATACAGAATCTTGAAGGCAAGATTGACGCGAAATTTATCGACAATTGGGTACAACAACTAGAATCTTACTACTCCATGAATCAACTCTCCGAAACGGAAAAGATCACAATTGCATCCTTAAATATGTCGACCTCTGTACACTTATGGTGGGAAAATTTATCGACAAAAATGGAAAAACAAGGTGACCCCATAGACACATGGGTAATTTTTTTTGAATACATCCGAAAGGAGTTCTACCCGCCCAAGTATCTTGAACAACAGTATAAGAAGTGGCAATAGTTAAGGCAACGGAAAGACAAGTACGTGCAGAGTTACATTGATGAATTTTATCGACTCATGGCTAGACTTGGCGTCCAAGAAGAAGATAAATTTCTTGTCCTGAATTACGTCAACGATTTATCCACGTACATTCAGCAAGAGATGGAGTTTTTTATTGTCAGTACACGTGTGGATGCATTTCATTACACTAGAAATATTAAATCTAAACAAAAAGGAAATGCTCGTTTCGTGAACAAGAATTAGAGGAAATTTGAGGTCTAAAATGGGCCTCCTAAGTAAATTAATAAAATAATAGTTAAAATAATAAAGTAATAGTTAAAATAATAAAATAATAGTTATTAATTTTGGAGGAAGAATGAAAAACTACTTTTTGTGTTTGTATTTTTGACATATCTCATTGTGTTTTTACTCAAATTTCGATCAGGATAGCTCGTTGGATGTGGAATTAAATTATGCATCCAATGAGTACCCACTCAGCCTACTTTTGACAGGCCCCGCTACCCCAAAAACAAGAAATACCTGAAAAAACGTGATGATGACATCATCATCACATTTTTCATGTATTTCTTGTTTTTGGGGTAGCGAGGCCTGTCAAAAGTATGTAGAGTGTGTACTCGTTGGATGCGTAATTTAATTCCACATCCAACAAGCTCTCCCGATTGAAATTTGAGTAAAAAAAAAGGGAGATATGTCGAAATTATGAACAAAAAAAGTAGTTTTTTTATGACACCTATCCGCAAATTTATATTAAAAATTGTTTAAGAGGTGCTCCATTTTTTAATTTTAAATCATTTTGATTGGCTAATACACGATGACATGGAATTTGTATTATTTTTGGAAGGCCCATTTTAAATTGAAATTTCCTCTAATGCCTTAAGGCAGGATATTATCAAATTCCGATCAAGTCCACTTATGTATGGAAAATGATTTTTGATACCAAGGAAGGATTGTTTGAATGGTTAGTCATGCATTTTGGTTTATCCAATGCAGTTGCAACATCCATCGGATATATGGATGAAATTATATGACCTCTCATTGGCAAGTGTGTCATTGTCTATCTCAACGATATCTTGATATTCAGTCGATCATGGAAAGAACATGTCAGACATCTTCAACAAGTATTTGACACTCTTGAGTAACATCGACTACATTTGAACATGGAAAAATTCTCATTTGCGTTGACCACCATAAAATATTTGGAGTATGTAATTAACTATGCAGGAATTCATGTCGACCCAGAAAAGGTACAGATCCTCAAAGATTGTCCCATTCCTAAAAATATTCATGAACTAAGAAGTTTTCTTGGTTTGGAGAATTTCTATCAATGGTTCAGACTTGGCTTCAGTCACATCGCATGGCCTTTGAATCAGTTGACTAAAGGAAATGGGAAAATTGTCTTCAAATGGGCACCGACACAACAACAAAACTCAAAAACAAGCTTTGTATTGCACCGGTACTTGTGTTACCTGATTTGCATCAGCCTTTTGATATTGAGATGGATGCATCAGACTATGCTCTCAGCATAGTGATCACTCAGTCAAGTCACCCAGTTGTGTTTCATTTCAAAACTTTCAATGACACTGTTAGAAGGTATTCAACGTATGAAAAAGAATTGTATTCCATTATGCAAGTTCTTAAGCAATGGAGACACTACAATCTTGACAAGGAAACGATCATCCTCACTGGCCATAAACAAAACTATAGACAACTCAAGTTGATTAATTACCTACAAGAATTTCAGTTGGTAATTAAGTATCGAAAAGGAAAATCCATTGCCACATCTGATTGTATCAACTGACCTCCCATTACTCTACTATCTACAGTGATGAGTATGCAGAGTTACGACACCACTACTTGGCTACAATTGTATTCGATAGACTATGACTTCTCCGCAATTTATCAACATCTTCAGGCCGACATGTTGTCTACTATCGACTACTTCCTGAAGGAAACCTTGCTATACAAGCTTGGAAAACTTTGTGTATCAATCGAAGAGAACCGATAGAATCTCATCTGAGGCGCACACTACAACAAGAATACAAGACATTTTTGAGTCTAAAAAACACTTATTATCCTCCAGAAGTATTTTTACTAGAATTCACTTAAATATGATGTCAACAAGTACATTCAATCATGCATGGTTTGTGTCATTTCTAAACCACTGAATCGACGATAAGGACTGTACATAACCCTTTCAGTTCCTATTCAACCATGGGAATCTTTTTCTATGGGCTATTTGATGGGATATCCTACTACCAAACATCAGCATGACGCGATCTTAGTCGTAGTTAACATATTTTCCAAGATGACTATCCTTTACCATTCAAGAATACTACGACAACAAAAAATACTACTCAACTCTTCTTTGAACATGTATGGAAACATTATGGCATCCCCACGACAATTATTTTTGATAGAGATGTAATACCTCGGTTTTAAACCCGCTTGCATTAAATATACATGATACATATATTGTAAATAATCATGGTGCGGAGCTAAGAGCAAAGGCCCCACCATCAATTTAGTTATGTTATGTTTCAGATTGGAATGGTCACCAATGGTATATCGGGACATACGACATATATTAAATTGTGACATCATGTAAATGTGCATTTTAATTAAATAACCCAAATAACTATGTTTACTGCTACTAAATTGAGAAGGGGAATGATTCCTAAGGATAAGGAAGCGGGGATGTTGAACATTGAGTCATGGGGGGGAAGAGCCATGTGTCACCACTCTCTTTTGCTCACCACCACCTTAGTTTTCCATTGTTAGTTGGGGTAGGGATTTGTTGGCAGAAAGACCAATACCCCACCCATGCCTACTCTCACTCTCCAGGACGTGCAGATGGTTTTCCCACTAACCAGATCGTGAGTCTGTTCAGTTTATTCATGAAAAGTGAGTTAAAAGATCCCCAATTCATTGTTTGGGGGTTCTCCATTCCTTCACACACCACTTGCTAATCGGAGAAAACGTTCTTCCTATGTTCACGCAGAGTTTTGTATCTTTTTTCCATCAATTTTAGACTATGTATTGTTCTGTTATGTCCATCGTTGATTCGAGGCTGTAATGGCATCAATAGTTAGGTGGAGTTGCAATTTATCATTCCTGTATAGAGTGGTAGTCTTTCTTTTACCCTTTTTTGATATGTGCAAATTCTACAGCTGTTGTGTTGAGGATCAATTGGGTGTTGTGAGTCCCTACGTTGTGTGGGCGGTGGTCTTTTCCACATTTTTCTTTGGCTGTGTCTTTTTCCCTTCATGCACGGATTGAGAATCGATTTCCTTGAGGATCGGGTGCTATGGTTTCATAGTTGTTGCGGGATGTTGTTGTCCACATCTGATTGACTGTGTTTTTCCCCTGTAAAAGCTTGAATAGCTGTTGGCTGCTTTCATGCAGTGGTTTTGTCCTTGAACTGCATTGGAGTGGTGAATGAGGGCCTGAGGTGCTTGATAGACCTGGTGGGTTGAGAACCACACAGAAAAAGCTACTGAGCTGGATTTCTTCTCCACAACCCATGAATAGCACTGGAAGGGAGATCAAGGTCTGAGAGATTGCGTTGCAGAGAAGGGACTGGTTTCCTTGTGTTGAGTGTGTGTGGGTGTTCTAGAAGCCAAGATGGCTCCATTGTGGGTGTCTATAGCTCTTCAATGAGCTCATCAACTTAGCATTTAGCCTTTCCCAGCTCTTGGATGGCCTGATAAACCCAACTTTGTTGGCTTCGCTGATCCGTTGTTCACCTGATAAACCCAACTGTGTTGGCTTGGATGAACTGTGTACCCTTGTGCTGTTGTTATCCTTGGCATGTGCAAGCATGCTAGTTCCTTATTCCTTGGGGAATCATGCCCGTCTCGGGGGTGGCCACGTTGCTGAGAGATTAAGGAGCATGCAGGCCTATGGTTGGGTGGAACGTTGCAGTGACGTAGCTGGTTGCGGAACAAGTTCTCTATAAGATAAGTACTCTTTCCTAACTTGTGTCTGCACTTATATTTACCATTGATGAGTAATGATATACATGTTAAATGCTGATTTGTATATGCATGAATGTTGATTGATATGTTTTTCTTCCGTTGTGTATATGAATGATTATGCTTCGAAATATGTTTTATGTTTTTAAGTATCATGCTTCAACATTATATGTATGTATGTTCATTTTCATGGGGCTAGATGCCCGAATTATTTGATGTATCGTAGCATCCTCTTCGCCGGTCGGAGGGTCGAGGATGTTACAAGAGATGCTATATTTTTCATCAAATGTTGGTAAACTCTCTGGAAACAACTCGACACGAGACTTTCTTTGTTGATAGCCTTCCATCCACATACAGATGGACATGTGGAAGTTGTAAATTTCTTGGTAGTACAACTGCTTCTCATGTACAACCATAAGCATCATTGAACATGGGATGGCAACCTTCCATACATACATAACAACTACAATCGTGCTCAAAATATTTATATGGGAAATATTCCATTTGATACATGTTATGGATTTCAACCCTTAATGCCTATCGACTTGATCAGTTCCTCGACACAATCGAATGACACCGTCTTTGAAGGACTAGAAGTTGAGAAAGAATTGAAGTTTAGAGATGATATCTACAACATCCAGAAGCAAGTACATGAAATGTTGCAACGAGCTAATGAAAAAGCTAAGACCCGAAATGACAAGCATTGTATTCCTCATTCATTCCAAATTGTGGATCAAGTTTGGTTACATCTAAAGAAGGAGGGATTCATTGGTCCATATAGAAAGCTGAAACCTTTTTTATAGGGTCAATACAGTATCCTTAAACATATTGGAAAAAATGCTTTTCACCTCGACATTCTTGCATGCCTTGTCCTACATCAAGTCTTCAATGTAGATCTACTTTGACCATACCATGCACCATTCTTGGAACATAACAACTTGCATACAACAGAAGCCAAATTCATCCATCCAGATGTTCAGGAACATCTTCTTTGTGACACCATTGTGGGACTACGCATACTTTTGACACAAATCCCGTCACAGGGGTTCACTTTTTTTATGACACCTAAAACACCGGGATCTCCCTAAGCACCAGCCCAAACAGATTTTACCCCATCCAGTAACACCTGTAGAGAAGATGAATTCTCACCTGAGATGTTCAAGGGAGAACTATCAAATCCAAGTTTGCATAGTATGAAGGAGGACTTCACATCTACTGTTAACTCAGCACAACATTTCTTAACAAATCTAAACATTCAATTTATTCATTAATATAATCATATTCATATCGTCATTTAGTGGATCATATTAATGTACTTATATCCCAGCAGATACGTCGAAGCATAAACAGATCTATGAATATATCATCATTTATAACACATAATCATCACATCATTCACATATACACATCACATTTGCATTTCGATTGTAGAAAATAGGAAAATAGAAATATAGAAAAAGACATAATGTTTCTGTCCAGTGATCTTTGTCATGTCATATTAATATTCGTAGCAAAACACAAGTTCTCCAAAAAAGTTCTTCAGTTCACATCCAAGCAGTTCAACAGATTCAAAATAAAACTAAATTTCCCAGTAGTCTAAGAAGAAGCCAAGAAGACCTAACACTTGCAATCCTAAATCTATTTATAAACTTGCACCTTTACATTGATGGTCCACTTTAAGTCAACTTTGTAACTACTTCTACCAAAAACTACAAAATGATGACCACAATCCACATAATGCGGTCCAAATATACAAAATATGACCAAAATACATAAAATATAGTTAATCCTCCTTGCGCGCCATTTTCCACCTTGCGCAACATCTTTGACATTGTACAACATCCATGCTTCTGCATAGCTAACTTTCCTCAAACATTCCTGCCAACAGCCCCCCAACATACTCTTGTGGTTCACCCTCGAGCCACGTCAGATGGAAATAGTGTTCCCGTTGATATTCACCTTGAAGTCTTTGTACTATTGGGTGATCTCCTTAACCTATTCCTTGATCCTCTCGCTAATCTTGTGGCTTTATGTCACTTCTTGATCCAATGGGTGCTCAACAATCTTTGCAGTGACATCCCTTATATCATCCTAAACTTCCTACAGCACTAAAACTGCCTTCACGGAGAGTTGAGAACCAACGTCTTGGAATTCATCTAACGACATTATGCACCTCTATTGATGCTCCCTAGCCTTTGCAACCTATTGCTGTAAGTCCTTCAACTCTGCTACCTTCATAATTTGTACAACTGGTGGCATCGATTTGAGCGATGTCCTCAGTGTGGGAAACTGTCCCTCAGCCTCTTGCAACTGCGTGGTCAGTTGCTCCAACTGCCCATCCTAGACTACACTACCCCAAAATTATGTAGTCGCGTCGCTGACTCGCTTTTCCTCTTGCTCCATTTCCTCTAGCTGCGTCGTGAAGTCCTCAATGGTGTTTTTCCTTTCTGAAGTCTGCTACGGTGGTGTGCATATATTGACCAGGTCCTGTAGATCCTCATTATCATGTTGTAATCATTTAATTATGACCCCAAGCCTCTGTGATTTCTTCTCTCCATCCATTTCCTCCATTATCTTAGGTATCTGTTGACAGGAAGCAGAAACTTCCTGCTCTAAACACACTCTTTGGTCCCAGAGTTGTGATTTCTCCACTACCACATGATCTTGCTCCTTCTTGAGTGCTTTGTCCTCTTTCTCCCATGACCTCAAAGGGTGGTTGCTAATTATCTGCTCCCTATCTGTCAAATCTTGATTGAAAACTGTCTGTAACTACACCAATGTCTAGGATTACAACGCATAGATGTCTAGTGAAAGATCTTGCAATTGTTGAAGTGAGGCGTTGAGGTCCTCACTGTTGGTCTCGATTGCATGCTGTGAAATTTGTACATTCCTAATTTATGTCCCAGTTTTGATCCAACCAACATTCTAAAAATTGGTTTCCTCTGGTACCCTATTTACTACTGCATCAATTAACACAATGTCCATGGTACATACCATGCCCTATGGTATCACCTACATCTTGATCGGGTACTTTTGGTTCTTTGTAATCTTCCTTGGCTTCGCATCGGGCTTACAGGGAGGCACATAGCCAAGGATAATTGGTGAGTCCCTCTCACTTGAAATATCTACTATAATCGACTCACTTGTCATGCTGCACAAGTGTACCCAAGTTCTCAGCAGGTACCTCAACCTCACTCTGCTCTGCAACACAAACACTCACTGCAACAACTCTGCAACTCTGTCAACAACTCAAGCTTTCTCAATGGTGAATTATGACCGTGTCTAGCCTATTCTTATAGCACCGAGTTGATCACCTGATCATTATGACCAAATCATTGCAATCCATTTTAATCATTACGACCAAATCATGCATTAATCACTTGAATCCATCATCGATTCGGCCAATCCAGTGGTCGGATCTGGCATTAACACACATCTCATCAAAGAGCGTCGCGAGTTAACTATTTTAACTACCAAATTTATTGTTGATTTGACTCTATCACAGCCATACAGCCATCACAGTATGACTCCCTAACTGCGATACTGACTCTCCTACTTGCGCATCCACTTCCTCCTAGTGTGCTATCCTCCTAACTACCATTTAATGCAAAACCATAGTTTTTTTTCTTCACGTAGTGTCTCAAGAATCACGTGGCTCTTGGCCCGTCCTATAGGGATTCATCCTGCTACCATTCACTAGCTTTGGCAGCATCGCTCCATCTAATAGTTTCAGTTTTACTATGCCTCCTACAGTAATGGAATTGTTAACATACAAACCTAGCCAATGCATCTGTAACTTACCTGGATGTTTGGTGAACTTGCTGTCATACATCGGTACCATGTCTCCTTGTTGAAAATGTTTTTTCTTGATATGTTGATCATGCCAATATTTTTTTTGATCCTTCTGAATGCACTAGTGAAAACCTGCAATAAGGCGGTCTTCCTCTAGTTGTACCAAATTCGCTAGGCGTTCTTCTAATGCTGCTTCAAAATCCATGCCTTTTGTTGTTGCTATGCGCAAACTTGGAACAATGTACTCCATTGGCATGACGACCTCTTTCCCATACACCAACTTGAACAGTTCTTGTCCTATCAATATTTTGCAAGTGCTATGATATGCCCACAAGACTGCTGGAATCTTCAAATCCCAGTCATCGTGGTTTGCATTACATACCTTTGTGAGCTCATGCCTCCAATGTCCCATTTTCTTGTGTATGATAAGAGGTACTCTTCTAATGTTGTATCTAAAGTTCCTCTGTCAATATGATGGGCGTGCGATCGATGAAGTGATTCCCTTGATCGCTCATCAATATCTTTGGTCACCCAAATTGAGTAAAAACATTGTCAAATAGGAACCCCGTTGCTGTCGCAGCGGTGAAATCTATAGCAGGTGCAGCCTCCGCCCATGTTGTCAAATAGTTTGTTGCTATAATGAGGTACCATGCACCAGCTTGTTTTCCAAGTGGGTTGATTGGTCCCACAAAGTCCAGAACCCATTTATCAAATGGCTGCAACATCACCTCAGGTACCGGCGACATCTCATCCCTCCTTAACAGTTTCCTAGTTCTTTGACATACACCATAATTCTGCGCATAGGCTGTTGCATCACCATTGAGAGTGGGCCACCAAACCCCTACACGGAGCACCGTCCTAGATGTAGTGCAACCTTCATATTTTCCACCTACAACTCCCGCATGTGCCTCTTCTAATATTTTCCCTTGTTCATGTGGTAGGACACATCACCGTAGGATCTCGTTTGGTCCCAATTTATAAAGTTATCTAACAATCAACTGGAAATTCGTGGTTTGAAACACCAACTGCTTCTTCTGATTTGTAGTAAGTCCTTCTGGTGTTGTTCCCATCACCAAAAAATAAACTATTAGCTCATAGTAGCTGTCAACCATCTCAAATCCAAATAGTTGCACATCTGGCAATCCATCTTCATTGTTTTTTAGTTCTTCACCTGTCTCAATTCACGATAAGTGATCTGGGCTAGAATTCAAGCCACCTGGCTTCACAATTATCTCAAAATCAAACTCCTGGAAGAGAAGAAGCCGATGACATATCTTTCCCCCCAACACAAGATTATTCACTAGGTATTTGAAAGCAGAGTGATCTGTAAACATATTGAAGTGACCTCCCAACAGGTAGTGTCAAAATTTCTGTAGTGCATATAGCATTTCTAGGCCTTCCCTCTTTGTTGTGGTATAATTCTTCTCTGTGGATGACAAATTTTGACTAGAGAAAGCAATCGGGTGATCAATATCACCTTCACCTGGTTGTGTCAGCACCACTCCTAGTGTATTTGATAATGCATCAACATGAACATGGAACTCCTTCTAATCAGGGAAATCTGGTACCGGTGTAGAAGGCATCTTTTCCTTCAATGTGTCAAAACTTCCTTGACATTCTTGACTCCATGCAAATACCGCATCCTTTTTTAACAACATATACATAGGGGTTTTGATCGTGGTGTAACTTCCAATGAACTTGTAGTAGTATCCTATGTGTCCTAGTGTCGCTCTAATATGTTTCACATTTGTAGGTGGTGGCAAGCTCAAAATCAGCGCAATCTTGGTTGGTTCAACCAACAGTCTTTGATTACAAACGATGTGTCCCAAAAGGTGCATAGAAAATACACTTCTTTGAGTTCAGGGCGATCTGATGGTGTTGACACCACTCCAGCATCGGTCGTAGGTTTTCTAGGTGGTCCCTGATTAATCCATAAACTATCCAGTCATCCATGTAAATTGCCATAAATTTTTGACTAAAATCATTGAATGCAACCACAACAATTTTGGAGAATATTGTAGGTGCATTATTGAGTCCAAATGGCATCACGGTGTATTGAAAACATCCTGATTCAGTAATAAAGGTTGTCTTATGGTGATATTCTTTTGCGATCTTAATTTGGTGATAGCTAGAAAATCCATCCGTGAATGAATAAATTTATTGACTGCCCACTCCTTCTAGGACCTCATCAGTAAACAATGTCAGAAATGGATCATGCAGAAATGCATCATTCAATTTTATGAGGTCGACACAAATCTAAACCTCACATGTCTTCTTGTCTTGCACAACCATGGGCCTGATCCATTTCGATTCCTCAACCGGTTCTATTATCCCACCATCCAACATTCTTTCGAGCTCATATTTGATACTCACCTTGTATCGCGGATTCAAGTGATACGGTCGCTGCTTCACTGGATTCATATCTCCTTTCAATGGGATATTCATCTCTCCTAAATCTCCCAATATCCCCTTCATCTTAGAAAACTTTGTAGAAAAAAAATCTTGAAATTCATGTAATAGGTCAGCGATATTCTCCATTGTTTCCTCAACCCAGTAGTCCCCTGTGAAACTGTGACCACCCAGTGATTGACTTCTTATGGGTCACCCACCAACATGCTGGAGTAGCCTTTAATCCTCATCAAACACCAACAATCATTGAGGTTTTGAAACCTTGTCCTCAAATTCAACTAGAAATTCAAACATCTCAGGAAGTCTTTCATACACTGGTAACTCAATGGTTTCTGTTGCGACTCGGCATAATGACTGAGTAATCATGCCACACTTCTGAAGTGATACCTCATGTATTCGATTCTGCTAGTTCTCAAAAGCATCATCAGAGTCTGAGGACATAGAGATATAGCTTCAGCAACCGATCTAACCATCGAGAGTCATATGGATGTAGTTCTCTGAAATTTTATATGTGTGATCCCATCCTCCTATAACTTCTTCTTTAACTAGTTCCACATATCTTCATCCTTCATTTGTGTCCATTGGAGAGATGACTCTAATGTTGTGGTTTTCAAAATTCATGACACATTTCTTAAAATTGATCATCGCCAAACTAACATTGGCCCATCTGATCCCCAACAGTGCAGGATATGAGCCTCCACCATATACAACTTTAATAACATCAAAATCAACATAAGTCTTTATCCCTTCAACTTTCGCTCCAAGACGTGGGACTCGCCCAATCGGTGTTACTCTGGCCTAGTTAGCCAGTTGTAGCTGCACTGAGACCAAACAAACTGTGGGATACCCATATTTTCCCATGTCTTATTTGTTAGAATGTTGACATCCGAACCTATATCCAAGATGACTGAATCTACCTCGTAGTCCCCGATCTGAATATTCATTATCATCTCTTTTTTCCATTTTTCTCTTGTGCAAAGAGTTCACCGTGGACTCCATCAGTCCCTTATCCGACCGATGAAATAGATTCTCAATCTTAGCGAGGGAATCATAATCTTTTTCCAATGCCAAAAAACTTTCAAAGAAGTTCTGCAAGGTACCAGGTTGTTGTGATGGTCCTGCTACGAAAGTTGAATCAAAATAAGTTGGCATCTCATAAACAGGAAACTTAGCTGGATCTCTTCTTATCGCATCGCGTGCTTCAAATAATGTGTCTCTTTCAATGTCGACATCAAAATGCACCTTCTTATTTCCATCCAGCTGAATTTGTCAAAACGGGATATCATCCCCTGTCGCTGCACCTCCTCGATTAATGACAACAACATCAGTGTCCGACGTTCTTGGTTGTGTTGAAATATTTCCAACCATTATTCCTTGGTTCTTGTTCGATGGTGGGTTCCCTGGTTGGTTCACATTCTGAATTTGGTTATGGTTCTAGTTCTTCAAATGGTTCTCATTCTAGTTCTGCAACTGTGGAACATTTCCTTCTTGCCACTTCGTGATCACCTGTGGACATTTCTCAATAGTGTTGTCAATAGCGATACAATAAGTAAATTGTGCTTGCAATTGTGGGTAATCTATTTGATAATGTCCCATTCCCCCACAATTATAACATTTTATATGCCTGCGACCTTGTCCTCCTCCTCGACCAAAACCTCCACCTCGTCCACCTTGGAATCCTCTGTGCAATCCTCCTTACTGCAGATACTGCGGTTGATTGAATTGTTGCTTCTGTAGGGGATTCTATTGTAGTTGTGCATGCTACGGTTTAGTGTATTGTGGCTTCTGCAGAGTCATATCCTTTTGGTTTTACTGTGGAGGTGGTGGAGAAAACTGCAGTTGTGGTAAGAACTGCATTTCTAGTTGTAGTTTTAGTACAAAATGCAGTTGTGGTTGTGGCTGCGCTGGTGGTTGTACCATTTGTGGCTGCTGTTGCGGTTGTTGCATCGTTCGATGGTATTCTCCCTTCACATAGTAGATATACATTGTTCTATCCTGGAGTAAATCATATGTGTGACAATCCTTATCTTCATGCCCAATAGATTGGAAAAATGTGCAGCACAAGTTCGTCGGCTTTGTGACCATCTTCTACATATATCCACAATATTCATGTTAGTGCCCATAAACTTGGAAAATACGGCACCATGGCATGCCGCCATAACTTAATGGGTTCGACGCTCCCGATAGTAGGTAGTTTCAAAAATCCAGGAATTGATCCTTGTGATGCCCCTCTGAGCGACATCGAGTACACCAAACCTCCTTTTAATTCTCTTTTCCCCTATTGATGTCTTGCAACTGGAGTTTCAGATTTGTTAGTTATGTTTGAATCTGTTTCATATCGACTGCATTCTTTCCAACAAGTGAAGCTTCCAAATTCATCGCAATCTCTAGAGACTCGCTTTGTGTATTAATATTTTGTGGCATCAAAGGAATTCATATATGCGGTACCAATGCTGCGATGAACCATTCCTTATGTTGAACATCACTCACATCAAAGCTAACTCATGCCATCAACGTCTTGAATCGCTGATCAAAATCCCAAACAGTTTCATTTGGATATTGCTTCATCTCCTTCAACTCGGTGATGTATTGTTCCTCATATTTTGGATTTCTAAATTCCTCAACCAATCCCTTTTCGATTTCTACTAGAGTCTTCGTTCGATTCCTTGGGGGAACTTGTACAAATTTTATATACCAATCCAGTGCATGACCTCGAAGGGTTGTCGCAAACTTTCCTTTCCTAACATCTTTATCCCAATATTTCTTTACAGTCCATACTGCTTCACACAAAATCCAGTATTGCTTGGGATCGTTAGTACTATTCCCATGAAATATAAGTAACTTCACATCATCTCTCGCCATCCTGGACCGTTTTCCTACAGTTGCTGACCCACTATTATTAGAGTGTTATTGACACGTTGGAAAAGTCGGTGTCGAGCTAGTATTTCTTCCTTAGTGTGGCATAGTGCACAGAGGTGTGGGTACATTGTTTCTCTGGGTCAATATTTTCTCGAGCTCGGGTGTAGCCTGGTCATCTCCTTCATTGTTGTAGGGTTTCTTCGTCCTGTGTGGTCTTCTCTCTTGGTCTCGCGTTTTGGTCGTGGCAGGACTATCTCATGTCCTCTTCCTCTTCTCTTTCTGAAGCCTTACTCCTCCTCTTGTAATACCACTTCCCTCCTTGGCTTCCCTCACAGTCTTGTCGTAAATTCCATCCATCTACCCCATATCATTCCATCCAATCCTTGTCTCCACGATACCCATAGCGTCCATACACCAGGGTTCTACTCGGCGGAGTTCATCTTCAATATGCATTTTTCGTAGGTGAGCATCGTAAGGGATAATTGCAAATATAACAGGAACCTACCTCTTGGTCCATTGAAGAACTCCCTTTCTGCATCACTGTAAGATTTAATTGTATCAACTGCAAACTCAGTGATGTATCCTTCCAAGATACTGTCAATCCAGAATTCGATGACCCTTGATGCTTTGTTGTCTACCTCTTGCAACTACTGGATCATTTCTAGAGTCCATCCAGTTAGTTCACCAGGATAGGAAATTTTTCTTTCGATATGTCAATCACGCCAATCACTCATACAAGATGATCGAAAACTCAGAGAAAAAGTACTTGTGTAGATCAAAATAAACATACCTCGGCATCCACTTCTCCGTTGTTACTCTAGGGTTATGATTTTTTTTGTCAACAAACTCTGGTGCCTTTTGGACAAACCAATCTGGGGTTTTCGATCTTGTCAAATGCCACAACATGTCCTCCTTCCCCTTCACACAAGGGTATCGACAATGGAACCATTTGTTGACACAAATCCCATCGACAGGGGTTCACTTCTCTGTCGACACCCAAAACACCGAGATCTCCCTGAGCATAGGCCCAGACATGTTTTTCCTCGTTCGAAAACACCTGCAGAGAAGATGATGTCTCACTCGATATTTTTGAGGGAGAATGGTAGGATCCAAGTTTCCGAGGTATGAAGGAGGACTTCGCATATACTATTAACTCAACACAGTATTCCTTAACATATCTAAACATTTAGTTTATTCATTAATAGAATTATATTCATCTCGTCATTCAGTGGATCAGGTTAATGTACTTAGACCACATCAGATACATCAAAGCATAAACAAATCTACAAAGATATCATCATTCATAACAAAGAATCATCACATCGTTCAAAGATAAACATCGCATTTGCATTTAGATCGCAAAAAATAGGAAAACAGAAAGACAGAAAAAGACACAATGTTTCTGTCCAATATCCGTCATGTCATATTAATCTTCATAGAAAAACACAGGTTCTCCAATACAGTTCTTCAGTTCACATCCAAGTAGTTAAATAGACTCAAAAGAAACCTGAGCCAACTAGTAGTCCAAGAAGAAGCCAAGAAGACCTAACAATTGAAATCCTAAATCTATTTATAGGCTTGCACCTTTACATTGATGGTCCACTTTAAGTCAACTTCCTATCTACTTTTACCAAAATATACAAAATGATGACCACAATCCACATAATGCGGTCCAAATATACAAAATATGACCAAAATCATAAAATATAATTAATCCGTCTTACACGCCATTTTCCATCTTGTGCAACCTCTTTGACTTTGTGCATCATCGGCGATGCTACGTAGCTAACTTTCCTCAAAACTTCCTGCCAACACATACACCATACAAGGACGAACTCCATTCTCTCATTTCAAGTGGCTAAATATTGGCATCTCCCCATGCAAGGAAAATGGTACTCTGCTACTGAAGTAGCCAACAAGTTTCCTCAGCTAAACGAATAAAAAATGGAGACCATTGTTTCTTAAGGAAGGAGGAATGATCTAACGAGTAGTTGGCATGTTGTTGAAATTCGACAAAGTCTAGCACTTTGAATACTTCGACTACTTTGACTGATTTAACATGTTCAACATCGGCTTCGACAATTCCGAACCTCAACAAAATTGACCGTGACAACCTCGATAGGTTTCATGCTTGACATACAACATCTTGACATGCTTTGTTAGCACCGACGACTGTCGATGTTGAATAGATTGTCTCTCTGTCTTCCAGTCGTCTGTGACTGTTGAAATTATTGACCGTTATAACTTCTTTTGTAACGGAACATAGTGGATAGTCACCCAAGCATCGCAACATTCTATATAAGCACGTACATTATTGTAACAATCAACCAACCATCATGGAGAAGAAGTAATAATAGAAATTGGTTAGAATTCTTGCATATTGTCTATGCGCATAATTTCTATCGATATAGTGTATTTCCTGCTTTACTTGTTCTTTTTCTAAGCTTTCGCCATAACAGTGCTCGACTCATTTAGTCGACTGTTGTCCCCAACATGCACCTTAGCACGACTTGAATCTGTAATTTTTTGGCATTATCTTCAAGTAGGTGACTCTAAACTCCCTTGTACTTGTTTATTGATATTTAAATTTCCAGTGTATATTTTGGGGTTGTTACAATATATCCCAAGATGAAATCAACTTAAAATTTCTTGATCTCCACCTTTCATATTGCTCTTATATTATCAAATGTCGAGTGATTTGAAAACATAAAATGTAATTGACTGCAAGATGTTTAGAGCTATACCTTCGAAGAATTGACATATTTCAGGCATAAAGCATTGGAAGCACTGATAGCAGTGTTTTATATTGAATTCATAGACCTTTGATCTATGATGCGATGTAGAAGACTCCATGCCCAATGGCCCTAATTTTCAATCTACCTCTCTTTTTCCTCTTCTAGTCCACTTGATTTACCATTTATTTCAAACGAACCAAATCTATCCAAAACTCATATGCCTAAGCTTTGTGCTCTTGCGGTCAAGTGCGGATTTTAGGACAAACATCTTTGGGCGTTGTTGCTAGGGAATGGAAGCAAATGTTATATTCCCTAGGGAAACGACAAAGAACATATCCAAATCTTGATGGTAGATAAGAGTAGGATACCAACTTGACTGCAATCTTCTACCTGGCAACTCTGAATCAAGGTTCATGACAAACAAATTCATTGGTGACTCCACTACTTCAAAATGAACAAGATCTTAGCTCATAGTTATGCATTTTATGTTTTCTCGAAGATTTCTGGTTTTCTAATTCTATTACGAGATAAAGAAGAATGGGAAGGTCGCCTTTTGAGTTTTAGAGGAGAAGATTGGAAAGTTCCAGTTGAACACTTGCTAGATTTTCACGAGTGCATCCTTAAGTTGAAAGTTATACTTGAAGATATCTTGATTAAAATGTTCATATTTTCTTTAGAAGGACATGCCCATGAGTGGTGTACAACCCTCCATGTTGTAGCTAGTGTTCATTCATTGAAAGACTTCCATTCTGCATTTAATTATTATAAAAAGAGGTATTCAACCAATTTTATTTATGAAGAATGTTGTATGGAGTTTGCTTTGTTATACAAAAAATCTGGCAATTATGCAGATCAGGATGATTGTGACAACAAAACCGTAGATGCACTTGTCATTGATCCAAATGTTTATAATAGTCATGATTATGACAATTTTTCTCCCAAATGTTAATGAAGATCAATCTTCCCATGAGCCATATTTTTTCCAAGATCATAATCAAACAGAGAATTCTGAGTTTCAAGATGCATACATGTTTAAGGATCATCGTGTTTATGATGATTTCCCAGATGATTTAAAGAGGAGCAGTGCTCTAAATCAACACCTATGGAATTTCTCAACACTGATCCTATGTATGACAACTATAGGTCTAATCTATTGGAAGGCAGTAAGGAAAAGTTACTAGAATTATCTACCAAGTCTTCCTCTTCACCAAAAAATGGCCAGCAAATTATAGAGATCATCGAGCCCATATTTGTTAGTGTTGAAGTAAAAAATTCAAAAGAGCAACTTGATCTCATAGATGAGTTGCAAATGTTTCATGTTATTCAATATTTCGTGGCCATCTATATGGAGACAATCTTTTCAAAATATTCCAATGTTGCAGCATTTGGGATTAAATTGGATTGCAATAGTAAGTATAACTATCCTATGGAATTCTTGATCCAATTGTCGCATTCTTTATACATCTTTTCGCATAGCCGCAAGCAAGGAAATATCTTCAACAATTAAACACTTATTTGGCTACATTGGAAGTTTTCCTTTGCGTGATCAAGATATTCGTTGTTGGTTAATGTAAGAAGTGTAAATAAATAAGCTCACATATGAGCATCCATTTTTTAATTTGAATTCAGTTTGCAAGTGTTTTTTAGTAGTATGTAGTAGAAATGGTTTACTTGAATAGGACTCCAACCCAATGGAGACAAAACATCGGTGCTTTTTATCTTTAGTTGCAGAGCAGGGTCATTTCAGAGTTTAAAGAGCAGAGAAAATTGTAGTTTTTAAGTTTGTAGATGTCACAGATGGTTTCATGGAAAAGACACTCCATCTACATGTTCTTAGAGCCTTCCAAGGAAGACTCCATACCCAACCAGAGCAAGATATTGGTATCAAAATCTGTCGCATTAAAATTTTTAATTTTGGCAACATGTTGAGTGAAAAGTTAAAAAAAAGACGCTACCAGAAGTTCAAACATGCAATGATGTTTTTGCCAAAGCCCTCAATTTTAATTTCAAGCTGGTTCATTTCTTATCCTCAAACCTCCATCCTAATCCGTTTGTAACAATGTCTCGCCTTAATTCTCTTTATTTACTCAAAAAGACATTAATTTCTTCAAAGTCTTATCTAATATTCAATTTCCACCTTTTTTTTTTGTAGTGGGGGAATCCGCAACTGGGTGGTTCTGGTACTTGTGTGACACGGGGTCCATTCCCATCAGCTGCCACAATAACCCCAGGTGCGTCCACACAGCCTACAAGCATGGTGCACGGATAAGTTGGGGTGAGATTTGAACTTGAGACCTCCTTTACAACATTCCTTCATTTACACGACACTTGCGAGTGAGTCTACACCTTTGCAGGCTTTCAAATTCGACCTTTAGCTATCTTCAGCATTATGATTTTTTAATAATTATGATTATTTTAAGTAAATATTTTTCAAAAATAATGATTTTTATTAAAAAAATGAAAAAGTAACCACTTCATATATACAGTTTCCCATAAGCTTTTTCATAATCATGTGCATTCGAGAGGTTTTAGAGTTTGTTTATTATTTAAAATTTATGTCTTTTGTTCATTTTTATTTTGTCCATTTCTACATCAAGTTAAATGAAGGTAAGTCATACATGTTTAAATCTCAAATCAATGAAATGTCAACGTAGCTTCACCAAATGCATTTTTGCATTGGTCAAACGTGGTTTCCAAAACCATGTGTGGAGGATGAAGAATGGTTTGTGGACTCATGAAACCACTCGTATAGAAACACTACGAATCCTATATTACCCATAAGAGGACTATACAACAAATGTGCTAATCAAATTAATCAAGTCCAAGCCTCACACAATGAGGAGAACCCATACTCCATAGGCCAAGGAAAAAGGCTTCATTTATGTTGTGTATGTGGGATAATTCTCATTGCACAAAACATAACAAAAAATGCTCCTGGCTGTAAAATAATCTGAGCTTTATCGTTTCAGTTATCAAATGCATCCAGGTAGAGTTGAAGATCTCAAATCCCGCAGGTGTCGAGATTCAAGAATCAAACATAAAAGCATTTAATGCTCATACAACGCTCGAGTGTGAAATGTGTACAAGTGTTGAAACTGTAAGCCAAATGTCAAAGGAGAATGCCTTCAGGAAAGCACGCTGAAATATTGTATGCAAATAAATGTCAAATCACAGCTCATATTCAGTGGCCTTTGATCGCCTTATAGTTCAGACACAGTTTCAGTGCCAATTTTCAGAGTTGTGGCTTAAAGCAGCCAGTGATTATGAAACCTAAATTAATAAATGGAATGGTTGTTCAAATTCCACGTTTATCTCCATGATATTCAAGCTGAGACAAAAGTTATCTCTAGAGTTTGAGATATTAAATCAGCATAAAATGTAACTG
The DNA here is from genome assembly GCA_001517045.1 of Pseudotsuga menziesii. NCBI lineage: Eukaryota > Viridiplantae > Streptophyta > Pinopsida > Pinales > Pinaceae > Pseudotsuga > Pseudotsuga menziesii. Next base: position 54,703 of record LPNX010701483.1, read on the forward strand.
ATTGCAACTTGTTTAGAGCTATACCTTCGAAGAATTGACATATTTGAGGCATAAAGAATTGGAAGCACCAATAGCAGATTGTTTTAAATGGATCTGGGAAGCTAAGGGTCGATATTGAGAATAAGTATCGAGCATGACTGTCTATAAAATGGAGGACTCAATATGTAAAAGGGTTCAGTTCTAGGGCTCGAGGAGGGGAGCCACGAGATAGTTTTAATTGTATTAAGTGTAAACACATTGGGAAGTACTTTTTTTTTTATCAAAGATTTATGTGTTTTTAATATTAGATTCGTTTGTCTTAATCTTTTTACTCTTTTTCTTCTTATTTAAATGAAATGGAGTTTAATGCATTGTGCATTTATAGCATGGATTCATGAACAATGATGTGATTGTTGCGATTTCCCATATGATACAAATTTCATTTGTGAATTTGCATTCATGGTTAGGGAGGATCTCTAATCATTGGATCTTTTTTCTTGTATCAATTCAAGTTGTATGTAGTGATTGATGCATTCATGTGCTTTTTGACTTTTCTGTTTTTTCACGTTCATATTTGTGATGTCTGATATTGAGTTCACAAACCTTTGATCTATGATGTGATGTAGGAGACTCCATGCTCAATGGCTCTAATTTTCAATTTACTTCTGGGTCCACCTAATTTACCAATTATTTTAAACCAATTAAATTTATCTAAAACTTAGATGCCTAAGCTCTATGCTCTTGCAATCAAGTGCAGATTTTAGGACAAACATCATCTAAAACTTAGATGCCTAAGCTCTATGCTCTTGTAGTCGAAGTGCATATTTTACGACAAACATCATCTAATAAGAATAAGGATAAGGCATAAAAGGTCCTAGTATTGGTCTATTATGTAGATTGGACAACGAGACCAATTTTCATTTGTTTATATCCTGCCACTTTACTACAGAGGTATGGCTTGAGGTTGAAGAATGATATGATAGAAGGTTGTTTACAGGCTCTTGGTTCGGAAACAGAGCAATTAAATCATGGAGAGCTCTTCCATTTTTAGTTTGCTTGGTATTTGGATTTCCCATAGTAAATTATTTATTTACCATCATTATACTCCTTTTCAAATTTCAAGCTAGATTATTTCCATGATGAAACACTACATGTCGACGACCATTTCTTGGAATAGTAAAATTCTAAAGGAGATGATCATAGACCGGATGTAGACATGGGCCTTTTTTGAAGATGCATGTTGATCACACGATGCATGTATGGTGTTTGAATTCATATTATATCTCTTAGAGTCTCGTGTATATAATTCAATGCCAATGTTGGAAGAGGCACAAATAATCATGGGGAATTATTACCTTTGTTTCATCTACTAAAGTGTCATCTTACAAATAGTTTTTAAGCCATTCAAATTAAAGGTGACTCTCCTTTTCATTCTTTCCATTATTAACTGGATGTTGTAGAAAATAATAGTTTTGAACAACTTTTTATCTAATTTGACATTTAAATTGCTAAGAATAAAATCTATATTCCATGGAATCGATTTTCATGAGAAATAACCATATTATTAATATTAATATGTTCATAATACATGGAGAGACATATATTTCACATATTGATAATGTTTTTTACCTAAAAAATGTGTCAATTATTTGTATCCAATAGTTAATCTAATATAACAATAATTTAATTTGTGGTTGTTAAGCTTATAGTAGTATCAACATTGGAATAAACAAACAATTGTATCTAATAGTTAATTTAAAAAGTTAATATAATGCTATGCTAAATGAATTTTTACTGTCACATGAGGTGCACATTACAATGCCACTAAGTATAGTTGTCACGTGAGTTCAAAGGAATTTATTAGGAGTTTGAAGAAGTTTATTAGGAGTTAGACTCTCACATGAACTGCACATTACATCAACTCCTAGATGTAAAATGCAATTTGACTAAACATTGTGCACATTAGTTAAACTAATAGTTATCAAATATAACCGTGATTAAAGTTGAAGTTAAGTTAATAGTTGTAGAATAATTGGAGTTAAGTTAATATTTGTATCTAATAGTTAATATAAAAGTTAATTAGATATGGTCATGATTGGAGTTGAAGTTAAGCTAATAGTTATAGGCTTAATGGAGTTAAAGTCATGTTTTCCTCTAATAATAGAATATTTGAAGTTGAAGTTTAATTTTTTCTAACTATCATGAAGTGTACTTATTAGATGTTAACTAAGCTAGTTGTTATTTATATGAATTTTGGACGACCCCATAGAATAAAGCTGGAGAGTATGCTTGTCTCATTTTTGTTCGTAGATGAAAAAACATAGATGGTAGTCCACCCCAAAATCCTAAGATATATATGTCTATTGGCCTAAATATATAGGGAGAATTTACAAATATAATTGGATTATAAGATTGAAGTTACATTTTATTTCAAAGCTTGAAATTGAGATTTTAGTTGTTTATTAGGCTATAAAATCGCGTATTACACTCATTGTTTGTTGATATTTTGAAAAATAGTTTAATATTCAACATGCAATATAGTTGTTAAGAAGGATTAAAGATTGTTTTTGGGGATAATTTTAAGAACACCCTTGAAATTTATATGTATAATAAATGGGTGAATATTCCTAATATATAGAAAAAAATTGAAGGTTATTTTATCAATAATATAATATGTATATATAATTTTTGGTTAATCTTTCATTCTATTATAGAATCTTGTAAAATATTGGCGAATCTTTCACTAAACTATAAGATATTGTAAAAGCTTGGCGAATATTTCACCAAATTATAAAATATTGTAAAAACTTGGCAAATCTTTCATCAAATTATAAAATATTCTAATGTATTGGTGAATCTTTTGCTAGGAAGACTCAACTTTTGATTATGCAAATTACTAAGGTAAATCAATAGAAAAGCATAAACCAGATCTCAAATCTCTCAACTCCTAGACACTCAAATGAACAAATGCATGAATGAGAAGAGGAGGGATTTATTTATACATTTCACAAGCAGTATTGGCTCACTCACAACTATAGTTGTTGGTGAATCAAAACTACACTAACTAGATTCAAGGAAAGTGGGGACTCCAATTTTTATCTCGTGCCTTGATTGTCCAACAGACATGTGGGGACCCAAATATTGACATACCGACAAACTAATAGAATCGAACACTTTACAATGTGGAGTGATTATGGCACCCATGATGTGGAGTATTATCATGAGCCACAACCTTAATATAGTATATGAATTCTCTAATAGATTATGTTTCAAATCTCTCATTTTTAAGCTACCCTTTAAGAAAAAAAATAATTTGATTATTTGTTTATACATACAAGTGCCACTTTTTCCTTTCTTTTGTTGACAATCAAAATGATGTCATTTGATTTAGAATTTTTAGAGATAGTTAGAAAGTTGAAATGGTTATTCGAAATAAGAACATACACTAACAAGAATAGAAAGAACATTAATGCATCATCATGCATATCAGTAGAACTACTATGTTAAAGACTAATTTTTATTAGATAAACTAAGAAGGTGTTTGTATCCATGTCCTTGAAATTTTTTAAAGCATGCAAAAAATTGTTCTATCACCCTCATTGAATGCAAAATACCAGATATAAAATACCATAATGTCTACATCTCAGGTCAAACATGCGTTGTACATATTACATACAATCATTATGGAAATGAAGTATCATGTTCCATCTAAATAATATATTTATCATATATAACTAGATCCATTTTTGGATGATGATATCAATTACACATCAAAACAAATCACAAAAAAAACATTTTACTTTTGAATTACCTTTACAAAAAAAAAAATCATAAAACAAGTACTGAACCTAACAAATTTAGGTCACAAATAAAATTGGACAACTTTGCAATACGAATAAAAATATCTATCAATCACAAATTTCTCAATACAAATAAAAGAATCTACAAGTACGATTTTGAAAATTGTACAAGAAGACAACCAAAATAATTACCAATCTACTCTAGTCTCCCCATTATAACCAGTGTGCATTCATTTATATTACAAAAATCCCAAACATCAACAAGAAAAAACATAAAATATGAACATATACACTCTCTTTAACACCTTAGATCCAGTAATAATTGTAGAGCAAGATCATAAAAAAGTACATTCTAAACAACTATGTCAAATTCAGTTTGAATATATAAAAACCACGTGGCGTCTCTCCATCAAGTGTAGCATCCACTAACAACATATAAATGGCATTTGATAGTTTAAACATGACAAGGCATAAAATAAATCATATCTTTTGAGCTCTATAACACTTACATAGAACCAATGCTCCTAGAATAGAATAAAACCCTAATAACACTCAATGAGCCCTAGGAATGAAGAGTGCCCTAGAATTCAAGAGGCCTCAAAAAGTATCCATAATAAAAGGTAAATTTACAATATAATAATATATTGTAATGGTGGAGAAAAAGTGCAAAAAATTTCATAAAACGTCATTCATGCTAATTATTGGATGAAAAGCGTGATGTGAGTTTTTATTCTCTAATAAATTGCATGTGTGGCATGCCCCTTCAAGAATTGAAATTTCATCAATGGAGATGTCATGTGAAGATTAAAATGTTGATAAAACTAATAATGAAAAGTGGAATCACATAAACCAGAACATTCACCCTGGAAGTGCAATTTAATGTGGGTGAAAATGAATCACTGCAGCTTTTAAATATAAAAAAAAACAGTCCTTATTTTTTCCTCCAAAACTGGAAATCAAGGGATGAAAGAAGGTATCACATGATATTGACTAAAAATACAGGAAAATGAAACCATATACCTAAATTACAAGAAAAATGGAGAGAGAAATAACCCTTGGGATCCTCCATTTCTGAAAATTGGGGTCAAAAGAGTGATTTCACTAGCTTTTCTCTAGAAATTGGGGGCAAAAGATAGATTGGAGGGAAAATTTTCTCGGGTGAAAATGTGTTTTTTTCATTTTTCTCATTAATATATGGAAGACTATTCATTTTGGAAATTTTTTTTTTCTAAAAAATATTGGACAAATATATTTTGGCTGAAACAACCCTTTCCATATAAGAAAATATCCCACTAAATTTTTGTAACCCCCTTAATATAGCCCCTAAAATTATCCATGATTGTTTTTAACTTAAAAAATTCATTATAAAATAATAGTTTTTCAATTAAAGCTTCATTATTAAAGAGTTGATTTTTCATCAAAACTTCATTCTTGAAGTTCATAATTTTTTATATAACGTTCTTTGATGGGGATTTGAAAACCAAAAACATAAAAACAAAATTATGATGAATAAATATAAATCCAAATTCCTGGGAGTCATCAGTCAATATTGAAAGATTGGATTTGAAAAGGCAATGAATGAGATCTGACAATAAATCATTAAGAAATTAAAAAACAAACAAATAGAAGAGCTAGCATTCTAGTTAAAGGTAAATACATGCATTTAAGGGAGAACTAAGTTTACTAGTTCACCATTAAGTTTCCACGTCAAATATCAAACAAATCTATCAAATTGCATGATTTTCCCCAGTGAAGTCAGTCATATAGTGAAAAATTCATCCAAAATAGGGTGTAAATAAGGTGGGCGCATTCCTCGTTTGGACACACAACACAAGTTTTCACAAGCCAATCAAACAAGTGCACAAGAGAGAGAGAGAGAGAGAGATTGGCTGGAGGAAGACTTATCCTGGGGTTATATTATCTTATCTTTTATTCTTGGGTATCTTTCTATGAGAGAGATTTATCTATTTATTGTATTGACATTGTACTTTGTTGACGAATCTATACTAAACAGTTTTGTTGAGTTTTATTCCCTTGAAGGGTTTCCCAGAGGAGATATATTGGTGTCTTTTGTTTTATGTGCATGGTTATTCTTTTAGTGATCCTTATATGCATCCAGTTAATGTTTATGTGAATGGAAATGTTCTAAATGTTTGAAAGAGTTAATAATATCTAACTACTAAGAAAAATTCCACATGGTATCATATTAGGATTGAATAAAATCCATTGCAACAACCGTAACTATGGACAATTGGAAACTAGGAAATCAAATTTTGGTCCCTTCCTTCCATAGATTTGTCTTGAGAGATATGTTTTGGTAGCTACCTCAATAGGGCACATCTTTTTGTGGAGTTTCAATTTTGATCTAAAAATTGTTGAGTCAAGAACTAAAGCTCCATGTTTTAAGAAATTTTGTCCACTAATGGGGTTCGAACCTAGCATTCTACAACTTTCCCTAAGAGGGTGCACCTATCTGTGGAATTTGATTTCATATCCAATAATTTTCATTTTTGACCTAGTTACTATTGGATCGAGAAAACTAGGGATTTGAATTTTGCTTGTTTTGTACACACCTCTAACTGAAAAGAGGGGCCATTCAACTCACCTTGGGAGGGAGCATATTTTCCTTGGATCAATTTTTCCATTTGAGAGATTTCATTTTTTACATACCTCCTATTGGGGTTTTCAGGTTAGGTCAAAAACCTAATCATGTCAAAATGTTTTGAGACCTAAGGGTTGAAGATAGATTGGAAGGAGAAAAAAATTTCAGATCATGGAAGAATATAATACTCCTTATCCTGGAAGAGAATGAACTCCTAAGCTATGCCAAGGAAGATATTCAAGAACCAGAAGAAGACGAGGCCAAGACAAGGTATATGAATAATATGATCAAAGCTATGAGGATCATTTCAGTTTCTATAAACGATCAGTTGATTCCTCACGTGTCAGAATTGAAAAAATCGAAAGTAAATGTTTGAGGATTTAACAAGAATATATGAAAGAAAGAACACCAACAAGAATACGATGATGGAGATGTTGGAAACAATGTATTTCTAATTTACAAGGGTTTCTCAAATCAAGGATCAACAAGAAACTGTTGAACATGTTGTAGAGGATGCATTTGTTCAGGGAATTTGTGCCAGCAGAAAGTTACCAAGGTTGATCTCTAAATTGTAGAAGACCAATAATGAATAAAATCAAGCACTTGCAGCTCATGCAAATAGAAGAATACGAATAGAGTCTATCAATAATATTGATAGAAGACTAGTACCAAAAAACACATATGTCCAAAATTAGGTGCTATATTTGTATTAAGATTGGACACTATGCTCTAAATTGAAATCAAGGTAACCAAAGAAGAAAGGTAAAGCATCATGATCATACAGTGGATGATGATGATCCTACTCCATACAAGAATGCAAAGGAAGAATAATATGACTAATTTGTCGAAGCATGAAGTAGATTCAAATACAGCATGATGGTGTATAATGCCAAGAGATATTTTCTAAACTTTGAAGGTAAATCCAAAGAGGATCTAGTGCATCCATAAGACACGAGGACCAAAGTCGAAGTTTCAAAAAGTTCCAAAAGTTTAGAACTAGATGAAGACGAATATCAAGCTTTAAAACTTGCAAGGAAGCAAAGGTCAAGAGGGATTCAACTAAATAAGAAAAGATAAGTATTTAATGTTTTATGAAACAAGTGTTATTTATTTAAATTGTTATCTTAATAATAAATAACAAAAATATTTTTATTGATAATATACATATTTAAATTATTACTGGTTAACCCTTGTGGACATTTCTTTCAGGTTCACTATGAAGGAAGTGAAATCAATGGTCCGTTATCAACATTTACCCATGTCTAATGGAAAGAAATATACAGTATGCCAATTATTCTTATATTGTGTGTCCTCAATAGATAATGAAGTAAAAGAGAATTGAATGTAGTTGTATATAGTTTACTAGATTTGACATACTGACCAAATTGTCATAAGAGGAGTGGGAAAAGTTTTGACCACATGAAAGATAAGTATTCATTTGAGTTATTTTTTAATTCTTTAAGTATTTAAATAGATATTGTTTGTAACATTTGTACGCATATTTGTATTCTTAGAATCAGGAAGTGAATTATGCATGTTATAGTGAATGCATTGATATGGCTAGGATTGATGAAGAGTTTACTCTTATTGTGCATCGAATGGGTAAGTAGCATATGGTGTTGCAAAACATTCCATGAGCCATTGTTGCTTGTATAGAATGAAACCTCTTTGCTAACATGTTGGGAGTAGTGCATGCTCTTGATAGTAGTTCTGGTATAAATGGAAGGCATATAGAAAGTTACCATGTGTATATAGGATATGGATGAGTATTTTGCTGAAGCGTTGGCTAAGATGGTTACATAACTATGTGAATTATGTCACTATGCATAATAATTTTTCATTAAAATTTCAATATGATTTTATGATTATGAAATGTTACTAATCATATGACTGAATTGACTTGTAGGAAATATTGTGTGCTCTGACCTATAAGAGAAAGATGACGAGACTTGTTCTGAAGAACAAGTGATGACTATTTAGTAGTGACCTTCAAGTAGATCTACAAAATCAAGCATACTATAGAAGTACAAATAAAGGTTCATGGTTTTATTCAGAAAGAGGGAGTCAATTATGATGAGACGTTTGATTTAGTAGCTAGACACACTTATATCAAAACTATTATAGCTTCAATGATGGAAATTACACCAGATAGATGTCAATACCACTTTTTTTAATGGTGTAATAGAAATAGAAGTGTATATCGAGAAACCTCCAAGATTTGAGACTCTCAGCAGAGAATCATGTGTCTAGAAGGCTTTGTACATGCTCAAAAGGAACCCAAGGGATAGTATGCCAAGACATAAAGTTATTTGATGCACATTTTAACCTTTGCTACAAGGTTGAGTATGGTAGTTATATGTATATGACATGTTCTTTAAAAAGGATCAAATAACATACATAGATGGATATAAGATCAATAATCACCCAATGCAAGATGTCTCTATGCAGAGTGCACAAGATGTTAATATGCACAGGGAGGATAGTGCTTAGTTAAAGAAGGAGAAGAAAATTTAAGTTCAGAGGGAGTGACTACAACATAGATTGTGGAAGGAGATTGGGAGACATTATCACTTAACCTCTATCCATTTCAAGGGTTGTTTGCATCTATATATCAGGGATATGCTCAAAGTGATACTGGATGTATACTCTCATTAAGAGGAATTAAATCTCATAATTAAATAATCTTGGCATGATTCTTGGGATTAGATGTGTGGAAGAGACCAGATGAAATTTTCCTTAGTTAAGGAAAATATGTGGTGGAGATCTTGAAGATATTTGGGATGATGGATTGTAAATCCATGCCTACTCTAATGGTGATGAACCCGAAGTTATTGAGTGATGCTTCTTCAGATACAGTGGATTCCACCATGTATAGATATATGATTTGTTAATTGATGTATTTGATGAACATGGGGCTAGATATATGCTTTGCAATGAACATTCTGAGTCAGTATATGGTTAAGCCAAGATGTGTATATGGTAAAGCATGTGATGAGTTACCGAAAGGGTATAGTTGACTATGGACTTAGATATGTATCAAATTGTGAGATGAGACTACATGGCTATGATGACTCAGATTGGTTTGGTAGTGTCGCATAATGGAAGAGTACATCAAGAAGTTTCTTCAGTCTAGGCTCAGCCATTATTTCCTAGCTCAGGGAGAAGCAAACTAATGTGGAACTTAGTACAGTTGAGGGAGGGGTATATAGAAACATGTTAAAATATTAGAAAATCTATGTGACTTCAAAAGTTTCTTATTGATTATTTGATATTGTTGGCAAGGGGTTGGGGTAAGTTGCGCAACATCATGGATGCTACGCAAGCTCAGAAGACACCATGCAAGACAAGGATAGCATGCAAGGTAGAATATGGACTACTTTTGAATATTTTGTGTTACTTGTTGTAATTTTGGACCATATTTTGGGGACATTGGTCATTACTTAGAAAATTAGTTAGGAGTTAGTTAGAAGTGGACCATGAATGTAAAGGCGCAAGCCTATAAATAGAATAATTGTAATTGTGATGGACATATACGTTTTTGCGGAATGTTTTTAGAGACAATGTCTTAGATCCAATGTTGATGTGCTCATGTGGGGAAATGAGGAGATGAATTATTATATGTTTTTATCTATGGTTGATTGCAAAGAAGTAATATGATAACACGTATGTTGACCTAAATCATTGTTATCTTCACTTTTTATGTCTTTCTGTTCCTGCAAATTTGATGATGAATGATAAGTGAATCTTAAATAAGGATATATGATGTGAAGGTTACTATTTATGAATGTTGTTATCTTTTTAGATATGTTTTCGTACCAGTAGATATGTTACAATTGTGAATGAATAATGTGCAATGATGAATGGTTTTATTAAGTAAGTTGATCTAATCTGGTTGTTTAGCTAATGAATCATGGATTCCCTAATCCACTTCTATACTGCAGAAACTTGGTTCCGACATCCCTGCCTTAAACATCTCAGGTGAGACTTCATCCGCTCTCTGAGTGTTGTTGGACAGGGTAAAACATGTCTAGGATGATGCTCAGGGATATCACGGCAGGTTGAGTGTCGACAAAGTGGGGCCCCTGTCGACTAGGATTTGTTGGTTGAGGGCTGAGCATACAAATGGTTTAGCGCAGCTGGAAAATATAATGCTTTAGTTCCAAGACTTCAATAAGGCACAAGAGGATCACGAAGATCTTTGTTGCACTCGATGTCATGCATACGGACACACAAAAGATAACTTCCCTAGATTATGAAATTATTTCGTATTAGGAGCAATGAACCCATTGAGATGTGGTAGTGTACCATGGTGTCACATATGTCAAATCTATGGGTACCGACATGAAGAATGTAGCTACATCCAGAAGATAGTGTCAAAACCAGCCAACCTGTATTGTTCCTTTTGTAGATCGGTGGGGCATGAAGACAAATACTATCGTGCATATGATCTACTTCAGGACAAAACATATGATTCATACTTTGTAAAGGTAAAATATCATCACGCAGTACAAAAACTGCAGCTGCAGCCTCAGGTGGTAAACTGTCGACCACAACCATAGTATACACCATTGCCACAGGTGGAATTCATACCAGCGCAACTGCAGCCACAATATGCACCGCATTTGAAGTACAATCAAATGGTGATACCTCAGCTGCATCTAAAGTATGTTCAATATGTGCACTATGTTCAACAACATCTGAATCCCCCACAACAAGAGATGGATCAACCGCAGTATTAGCAGCAAGGAGGATTTCGCAGAGGAAGAGGAGGAGGATGAGGTCATGGATCAGTCCAGTGTTATAATTGTGGGGTATTTGGGCACTACCAGAGGGATTTTCCACACTTGTAGTACTTGTGTACATATTGCACAGAAATCGATCATACTATCAAAAACTTCCCACAACTAATCGCCAGATGGAAGGCTAGGAATGTTCCTCAGCTGCAAAATCAGAATCAGTTCCAAAACCAAAATCAACTAGAAAATTAGAACCAATTGCAGAATCAGGTCCAAAACCAAGTTCCCCTCAAGACTCAAACCATGAATCAAACTATGAACCCTCTATTGAACTAGAATCCACCAATGAACCAGTATCAAGGGTCGATAGTTGCGATGATCTCAGCAGAGCCTAGAACAGTGGATGTTGGCATTGTCGTTGTCACATGCGTAGGAGCCACAACAAGAGAGGATGGGTCCCTCCCATAGATTCAATTGGCTATATAGAAGAAGGCACCATTTGACATTACAACTAAAAATGAGACATTTTTGGGAGCTTGGTTGTGATCGGAAGAAATCTTGGTAAGTCACCTCTCTATGAAATGCCGCCTTCTTTTGATTCTTCGTTGGAGGTAGGACCATCATGGCAGCATGGCACCTTGCAACACTTATTTGGGAGTTTCTTATCACTGACAAGAGATATAGATGCTTTAGTCAAGATTGAAAATCTATTGCACCACCTGGGTAAGGGACAAAAGGATTCCTTAGTGAATTCTTTACAAAAGAAAAAGACAGGAAAGGAGATGCACATGAATATCCAGATTGGGGACTATGAAGTGGACCTCGTCATTCTAGATCTAGGGTTGGACATGAACATCCTAACAAAGAAAACCTGGAAGAAAATGGGAATCCCAACATTGGGTTGGTCGCCTATGCAGCTGCAATTAGCTAATCAGGCAACGGTGCAACCAATTGGACGGGTATCTAACCTGGTCGTAGATGTTGAAGGTATGAAGACATGTGCTGATTTTGACGTAATTGAAGTTATTAATGATAAAGGCTCCTATACCACACTGCTAGGGATTATATGGGACAACAATAGTATGGAAGTGATTAACTTTAAGAAGAGAATTATGACATTTGAAAACCAAGATATTAGAGTCAATGGACCCATGGATCCAAATGAAGGATGACAATATATTGAAACAGTCAAGGATGAAGTTGTCAGGGAATGGGATCATGCTTACAACATCTCTGAGGATTATATCCATCCCACTGCTGACAGAGAACTCAGTTGGTACAATGCTAGTTCTGTGTCTTCTAATTCTGAGGATGCACTAAAAAACTAGCAAAACCGCATGGATGAGGTATTAGTCAGAAAGTGTAGTTTGATCACTTAGTCGTTGCGCCATGTCATGACTGATATTGTAGAATTACCGGTTTATGAAGGGTTTCCTAGAATTTATGCATTCTTAATGGAATTTGAAGAAAAGGTCTCAGAACCGCAATGATTGTTGGAAATGGAGGAAGCACTGAAGGATACTTGAACACGCTAGTGGGAAACTCATAAAAAGACAATTACTAGATGGGCACAGTGTCGACACTTGATGACAGTTTGCTTTGGAAACGCAGAGGTGTACCACGCCTGGAAGTATGATGGACGAATGACCCTAGCGATCATTTGATGGAATGCTAAGCACTGTGGGAATCATGACAAAAGGATGAATGGGTACATTCCTTTATTCACACCCTAGATGAAATGCAAAGATCCTAGTACGTATCAACAGAGATGCATAGAGAAATAGCCACTTGGGAGGAGCTCACAGTTTTTTTTTTTGCAGACTTTTAGTTTCACAGAGGCTCATCCTGATGTCAACAATGCACTTTAGATAATTCAGGACGTGCTTGTAAAATTTGTACCAATAACATATCCTATGGATCCACATGTGCATTTCCATATGCAGTTGATAATGGAATGCTATAATGTATCGGTCAAACCTGAAGATGACAATGAGCTATGGAATATCAATATTCCAGAGACAGAATGGAGTAGGGATGTCACAGCACCAGATATACCGAATGATCCCATGAGCTAGCCATTGAAGATTAGAAAGGTTAACATTAAGACAAAAGAGAACCCAAATTTGCAAATGTTGGGGACTATTGGGACGAGGAGACCATGGAAAAAATCATAGACCTGCTTCATGAATTTCAACATCTCTTTCCAACAAAGTTCTTAGAAATGAAGGGGATATTGGGTGATCTAGGAGAGATGAATATTTTGTTAAAACCAGATGTGAAACCAGTAAGACAAAGGCTATGTCACCTGAATCTGTGATACAAAGAAAGAGTCAACGCTGAACTTGACTGAATGTTGGATGCTAGAATCATCGATCCAGTGGAAGATTAAGAATTGATCAGTTGCATGGTGGTCCAAGAAAATAAAACTGGTGAATTTCGGATCTGTGTCGACTTAAGAAAACTGAATTATTCCTCTATGCATGACCCGTTTCTGACGCCATTCACAAATTAAGTGCTCGAAGGAGTAGGTGGTCAAGAAATGTACTCTTTTACTGATGGATATTCTAGTTATCATAGATCAGAATCAAAAAGGAAGATCGACATAAAACAACATTTGTTACTAGATGGGGCTACTTCTAATATATGGTTATTCCTTTTGGGCTGAAGAATGTGGCTTCAATATTTTCCCAAGTAGTTGTTGCAGCATTTAAATATTTCATTCAGAAGTTCCTACAGGTATATATGGATGATTGGACAGTGTATGGTGTAATCAAAGATCATTTGGAAAACCTTCAACTGATGCTGGAAAGATGTCGACAACATCAGATTGCACTGAATTCCAAGAAGTGTATTTTTTGTGCACAATTTGGGATAGTGTTGGGTCACATTGTGTGCAAGAAAGGATTATTGGTTGATCCTACAAAGTTAGTGCTCATTTTGATCTTACCACCACCAGCCAATGTGAATATGCTTCAGGCAACTCTAGGGCACACTGGGTACTATCGCAAATTCATTAGAAAATATGTTGCAATTACTACCCCAATGGAGAAACTACTGAAGAAGGATGTTGTCCTTATATGGAGTCCAGAATGCAAAGGTAGCTTCGACGTGCTCAAGGAAAAGATGGATTCGAAACCAATACTTGTATTCCGAAATTGGAACAAAGAGTTCCTTGTGCATGTTGATGCATCTTCTCTTGTGCTAGGAGTATTGCTTTCACAGCCAGGAAAAGGAGACCTGGATCACCCGATTGCTTTCGCTAGTTGAAAGTTGTCCTTTTGTGAGAGGAACTACACGACCACAGAGTGGGAAGGTCTGGAAATGGTATATGCGTTGTAGAATTTCTGACATTACCTTCTAGGCAGTCACTTCAATATGTTTACTAACCATTTTGCGTTAAAGTATCTAGTGAATAAGCCTGTGCTGGGGGCGAAGATATGACGTTGGTTACTCATCTCTTAGGATTTTGATTTTGAAAAAAATGTGAAGTTGGGTCACTTGAATGATGGCCTCAATCACTTATCCAAAATTGAGACAGGTGAAGAGCCTACTAACATTGAAGATGAACTTCGTGATGCGCAGTTATTTCGAGTTGACATGGAAGATGACCATTATGCTCCAATTAAAAAGAAATAGTTGGTGGTTAAAGCTTTTATTTATAATTGATTTTTAGACACCTATATAAGCTGGGACCAGATGAAATATTGTGGAAATATGTCCTACTACATGAACAAGGGAAAATCTTAGTAGAAGCACATACAGGAGTCGATGGGGGACGCTACAAGGGTCGTGCAATGGATAGGAAGGTGCTTCACGAAGGTCTTTGGTGGCCCATCTTGCACAATGATGCGACAGATTATTCGTGGAGCCGTGATGTTTGTCAACACACTGGGAAACCATCGCAGCGAGATGATATGTCACTAGTACTACAGATAACTTTGCAACCTTTCGATAAATGGGCTATGGATTTTGTGGGTCCAATCAACCCACCTGGGAAAAGAACTCATGTGCAGTACATAATCACAACAACGGACTACTTGACAAGATGGGCAGAGGATGCACCAGTTGTGGACTGCACTGCTGTGACATCATCATGATTTGTATTTGATAACATTGTGACACAGTTTAGATTGCCAAGGATATTGATGAGTGACCAAGGAAACCATTTTATCAATTGCACAGTAAGAGAATTGACATAGGAGTTGCAGATACAACATAAGAAAAGTACACCATATCATCCATAGGAAAATGGGACTGTAGAAGCATTCACCAAAATCTTAGAGCATGCACTTACAAAGGTATGTAACAATAACTGAGATGACTGGGATTTGAATATTCCAGGAGAACTGTCAGCATATTGCACCACCTGCAAAAGATTGATGGGACAGACACTGTTTAAATTGGTATATGGGAAAGAGGCAGTCATTCCTATGGAATACATTGTTTTCAGTCTACGTATTTCCACCACGATAGGAATGGATTATGAAGTAACGCTAGAAGAGCATGTGGTGCAGTTGATATAGCTTGAAGAAGACCATTTTATTGCAGGATTCCATCAGAGCATCAAGAAGGATCAATAGAAGGCTTGGCATGATCACCATATAAAACAAATAGTTTCAACAAGGATATTTGGTGTTGGTATATGACAAAAAATTATTGAAGCATCCAAGTAAGTTACAGATGCACTGGTTAAGTCCATATCTTGTTAATTTTATTACCTCTAAGGGTGCAGTTCAATTGCAACAGTTAGATGGAGTGGCACTACCCAAGCTTGTGAATGGTAGCCGCATGAATCCCCATTGAACGGGGACAGAACCATGCAATTCCTAAGGTACTGTGCAATAAAAAAAGGTAGGATAGATAGAAATAGGAGGGAACGCCAAAAGGAAGTGGTTTTTCAATAATAGGAGTCATTAGCACAGTTAGATAGACAGGTCGCAATAGCCACATCGCTGTGATTTAGTTAAGTCAGAAATAACTATAGGTAGTTAAAAGAAGTTAGTTGGTGGCTGTTTTTGAAGTGATGCGCATTTATGGCCAATACAACTATTAGATTAATAGGATCATTGGTGGATACGGGTCATTAATGATAGATTTGGTCATGATGTCCACGATTGATTTGGTAATGCTGAAGAATGGAGCAACAAAATGCTATAAGAAGATGCTCGATGCGGGTTGACAGCATCAATGTGCTAAGCAAGTTGTTGATATTGTAGGACTAAGTTTCAGAGTGAATTGTGTGAGTTGTAGAGTGAAGTGGAGGGTGCATGATAGCTAGATCAGTGAGGTGTATTGGTGCAGCATGCTGAGCACCCCCGACATTGTGGAGATTTTGAGTGAGCGAGAGTCACTAGTTCGAATAGCTGCCATTATTGAGGAATTCATAAGCATGCCAGTTGGATCATCATCGATTCTAGAGGGGAAGTAGAATGCCCAAAATCCAAGCTCCATGCTGCCACAGAAGAGGCAGACGAGAACTTCCATCAAGGTGCAAGGGGAAGGAACTTCCCAAATGGGGCCCTTTAGCTCTGGTGCTATAGAATCAATGGTTCACACCAAGGTTTCTATAAAATATATTCTGGGTTACATTGCTCCCACCTGAACTGGTGCGAAGCCTCTATTATTAACCAAAAATCAAAAGTATCAGCCGAAAATGTCATCTCTACTGAAAGGGATGATGTGCACTACTGATATTGTCCCTGCATTGATGAAAATGAAGTACGAGGATCATGATTTGTCGCTGTGAAAGGATGTAGTGGATGATCCGTATGAGTCATTGCCTTCGGGCACAGGAGGTCCCATAGTGCGTATTCCATAGCCATGGGTGCAAGGGCTGAACAAATTTGGGCTGCTAGGGCTCATCAACATGCCACATTTTGGGCGGCTGAATGAAGCAAATGCATGTCTCAAACAAATTTTGGTGTGTTTTCATGGAGGAACACTATGCTTGGACACACCAATTGTGATTATGGTGGATTTTATCTCAGAGATCATGGGCCAGACCCATCACAATATCTCAAAGGAAAGGATAATGGCAAACGACTTGTTGTACATTTGAAGGAAAGTTATGATTTACAGCGCGATGGCAAAGTAAATCGCATTGACATCATTAAAGATAGGATGATGCATATTGGAGCACGGATTTTGGCAAGAAATATTGTTAGAAAGAATCTCCCTATTTAGTGCACTTTGGGGGTGATTGCATGTGCACAACAATGTGCTGACGGAGTCCAAATGAACTGGTTCATCTTTTTTTGAATCAATTGATGGAGGATGCAGTCGTATTTTAGGTCAGGGAGCGTCCTTTCACTTATTGTTGGCTAATCATTTTAATTACATTGGTGGCTTGGTTGGAGCAAGAGGACTACCAAAGAATGATTGTTGAAGCTGTTAAGGTGTGCAAAGGCACACAGTATCAAAACTTGTGGTGGGTAAAGGAGCCCAGTCGGTAAGAAGATTGTATGATCCACTTTTGGGAGGCATTACATGAAGTAGTGGTCAAATTTCCATGGTTATCAGATGCAATAGCAGTGAAATATCAGTGGATTATGTGGTTTTCTATAGGGCCCCATACTATTCATATTCTAGCTGGGTGCGACCCTGACAAGCAATGGCTGCCAATGGGATATAAGCTGATAGATGAAGAACTAGATGCAACGATTGAGGATTGTCCTAGAGAATGGCATGAATGAGTAAGCATGGAAGAAGTATCGATGGGCCACCAGCAGACACCCCTGAAGAGACTGTGCTCAAGGAGCAGAGTCATCATGATTCATATGGAGAATCATCAATAAAAAATCCTGTGGACCTTAAGGTGCAATGTATATTTAAGGAGATAAGGATGAAGAGGAAAATTGAATAGGATTCCAAGAGCAGTACTAGATCCATGTTGGAGTTTAAATTATCATGGCTTATTAAGGCTGTCAAAGACTCATCTAATGTTGTAGCAAAAGAAAAGAGGAGATATTCTCAGGAATGTTTTGATGAGGTACACACCAAGTTAGATTCTATTTATAATGTTGTTTCACGGAGAGGACCGAAAAGTGTTGTTGTGTATGATTTCACATCGATTAGCACTGAGTCACAAGCCAGGAATGTTCAGGTTCCCCTAAATGCAATCGGTCGCTGGACCATAGGATGTCAACTCCTCACTCCAACAGGTATCGCGCATTGCGTTGGAAATCAAGAAGCTATCGACCTAGAACTTAGTACACATGCAATGAGTCACCAAATAGGGGTTGGTTGATAGACAAAAGGAGCTCAATGACCAGTACTTGCGGTTGCAAAATGAAGAAGAGGCAATGAAGAAGGAAGTAGTGGAATTACGATGGGTAAGGGAGAAACTAACATCAGAAAATGAATAGGAGATCGCAGCATTGAAGACAACATAGGAAGAGTTGCAGATGAAGGCCATAGAAGAAATAACAGAGCTGAAGAAAGAAACTAGCCACCTTGTTATTGAGAAGGCATAGCTCTGCACTAGTCAGGGGCAGGTAGAAGAGGCCATTACAAATTCCTTCTAGTACATACTTGAAAGCACAATAGAGCTAGATGTAATCGCCAAAGCCAAGAAAATTGGAGAATTCATGTCCCAAATTTGGCATTGGGTCACAATGGCCAAATCACATTTTCCATATTCATGAAAGTTGTCAAATGGATGCTAAAAGTCAAATAATTGCCAAGGAGGAAAATCACTAGTTTCTTAGGTTGGGGGTGGAAGCTTTGAGATTTGGAATAAGGGGGATAATAAATGATGTTTAGACATTATAAGGGGATAAATATTTAATAATTTATCTTATTAAATAAATACAAGAGAAAATGGAAGTGGCAATAGAGCATGAAGACACATGGAAACTATGGGGTCCATACTAGCTAGAATTCCTATGTTAAATGGTATCTTTCTCTTGCAAATTTGAATATATGGGAAGTATAATGTTATTGTATGGATTATAATGTTAATATAATTTTTCATATACTTCATAGGTCAAATTTGGGATTATTTGTAACTTACATGGGAGAGGAAGAGCCAAATGGGAGTTTCATGGACACTTGGCTAGATTCCCCTTACATTTATGACAGCTATGACACCAATGATGGAGATTCTATGACAATTATGACCCAAGTCAGATATGAATTCTGAAATACTAACATAATGACATTTTATGCCTGCATAGATTATTTTTTAGGTCGAAATTTGGAGTTTGAGAAGGCCAAGAGGCTCCTACTCAAATTTGGGAGAAGAGGGAAGGTGAAGAGAGAGGCCACATGGCATAGCATGAGAAGCCACACCAATTCGACTTGGATTTGGTTTATGGATGGATTTGGAACCTTATAATACCAAATTTTTTTATAAAATATATGGATCAGCCATGAGAAGAAGCTTTTTCTCATTTGTGAAATTGTCATTTGTGAATTGTGAGAGGTAGTGGATGACTAGTTTTCTTGCTTAAGCCAATTTCGAGGGTGACAGATTCTCATCCTAGTTG
Source organism: Pseudotsuga menziesii (assembly GCA_001517045.1). Lineage (NCBI taxonomy): Eukaryota > Viridiplantae > Streptophyta > Pinopsida > Pinales > Pinaceae > Pseudotsuga > Pseudotsuga menziesii. The sequence goes on from LPNX010701483.1 coordinate 74,306, forward strand.
GTGTTTGGAAAGGCCACTCAGGTATTTCATGGAGATTTAATGGAGTATTATTTGCACATGTAAGCTACAATATAGAATGTGTATTCTTCTATTGCAGCACTCTCTCTCAACATTTTCTAGTTTTCACACCATATTCATGCCAATGGAGGGATTGTGCTTTGGGTGATATATTGATCTCTTTGAGGAATATTATAATGATAATTATATTATTTTATGATTTATATGCTCTGTATTTCATTTTTATAAGAATCTCAGGTCGAAATACCCAAAATAATTCATGTAAAAATGTTGAACAATGAAGAAATAATGTCATTTCCCCACTATCTTGTTGTGAACCATTGTAATGCTAATGATTTCGAATTGGGAGAGTATTTAATTGTAAATTTATGATTGGAATAAGTTAAATATTGTTTTTTATTCATTCTCATAAACTTTCAAGTCGAAATTCCCAAGAGTTGTCTGTCAAAATGACTTTTAATGAGCAAACAATGACCATTTCCAATCCATTTTGATATATGCCATGGTAATGCTTATTATTTCAAATGGAGGAATGTATATATGATAAATGTATGATTTATGGACTGCAATTAATGTTTATTTCAATTCTCATGTTCATTAATTAAGAATTGGAATCCATTTTACTCATTTTTATTGCATTGGGAGAAGATTTGGTGCATTTTCCCCAAGGGTCGAAACTGTGACTTGGAAGTTGTGTTGGAAAGAGTCATAACAGACTGTATAAACTAAAAAATGATGCATATGATAATTTTAAAAGGTACCTTACACATAAAATTCCTCTTTTAATAAATTAAAGTGACTTTGGGATCATTTGTGAATCCATTTCCGACAATTACCCAGGGGGAATTGGAGCCCCAATTTACTAGTAAAGGCTCCTACTTTGAACAGAACATTAAACAAGTTTATAGATGTAATTGGGAGGTCCAAAAACATATATGAGCATGATATTCAATTTATATTATCATTCATGTACCTTCATAGAAAATTTGGAAGCATTTGGGTCAATTTGGAGGTCTAGACATCAAAACTAGTCAAGAGCCAAAATTGAGAAAAAGTGGAAAATTGGGCATTTAAAAAAAATCCAAAAAGAGGACATTACAGTGGTATCAGAGCATGGTCTTGGAACCTATTGAAGTTATGTATGGTATATATTAATTGAATAAATTCATTAAGCCATGTGGTGATGATATGTCTAGGCAGGTTAATCAAGCATTCAAATTGGCACATAAAACTATTCATTGTGAAGACCTTAATGATTGGTTGAAGGAATTTATAAAAAATAATTAAAATAAGAACTCATTAAGGAATAATAATCAATGCACAAGTAGGGAGGAAACCAAGGAGCTACAAATTTCTGTGGGTGATGAAGAAGAAAAGGAATTACACGAAGAGGATCGAAATTCACTCCCAAATGACTTTGAAAAAGATGAGGAAACATCACATGAGAAGGAAGAAAATTACCTTGAAACTATTGAATATCATTCTGAAAAAAATTCTACTATGGACATGGACCAAAGAGCATCTACAGATGGATGCTTGAACTATGAAGGAGTACCTATTGATGGGTGCTCACACCTCTATGTTGGTGACATCGAGATCAATTTTGAAAGTGTTGCTGCAAGCCAAACTTCCATTAAACCTAAAAATGAATACCTTGTAGTAGTGGAAGAAGAAATAAGATCAACTTCCCCATCACCACTTGAGCTTCATGAAGATGGTCCAAGAAAGAAGGAAGAATATGAGGATGTTAATTTGCAAGAGCCTCATTTTCTTGAAGGGTCCTTAAAGATGAATGAAAAGAAGATCCAAGAGGCCCTTTGTTAACACCCAAAAAGTGTTCACTACCTCATCTACCCCACTACATGGCTCATTTGTCCTTTCTCCTACCATATTTCCCTTGAAAACCCTGAAAATCCC
>LPNX010701483.1:76695-224123 GCA_001517045.1 Pseudotsuga menziesii
CTGCAGTCGCATTCCCACCGCGTCTTTCAGGCCTTTACCTGCGACTCGACCGTGGCTCTCAGACTGTTTCCAGCGCCCTGCCTACGGATTCAAGTCTGTTACCTGCGATCCGACCGCGGCTAATCAGCCTGTTTGCTGCGCTCTGACTGTGCCTGTCGGCCATTTTCCCGCGACCCGAGCGTGACTTTCAGCCCCTTAGCTGCGACCCGGCCGCGTCTGTCTGCCCTTTTCCTGCGGTTCGACTGCTTTTTTCATCCAGAAAGCCACGACCTGTCCGCGCCTGTTCCCCTCAAACCCGCGGTCCGACCGCCCGATTTCGCCACAGACCTGCGGTCCTGTTTTTGAACCTAGCCCCTTTGCTGCAATATTTTCTGCATCTGCACAGCCATTTGTTCCACCTGCAGCCCTACTTCCTTACAACCTTTTCTGCAACATCATTTATGTTCCCTTTTACAGAATCTGTTTAAAATTTCAGCATTTTAATTCAGAAAATTTTGCATGTTAAAGTTTTGAATTCAGTATTATTGTTAGTTAGAAGGTTGCCCCTTTGTGTGGCACTTCTATTTTGGGTTCATCACCTCACGAGCACACACTCTGTCACCTAATTCAAGTGAGCCTTAAAAAACTACTTAACTCAACCAATATTCTAACCCCACTTGGGGAACACAAAAGAATCTTTGTAGTTAGGTAGGATTGGGGGGATAGGCTTCCAATAACACCCCTCGGTTACTTACACTTGAGACATAGCGTTGTCCAATTAGGGAACCAAAATCCCCTAGTACTTTTTGGCACGGTCACAACCAGTTTACCAGAGGGCCTCTCCCTTAGGAGGGTTGAAGTCGTGAGATTGGTTCCGGAGGCCTGAGTGGAATACCACACTCCATTCAGTAACTAAAGGGCTACCTTTCGCAGTTCTTGGGATATCCCCATATAGGGGTATTGCGGTAAAAGGACCAAACGACAGATTCACCTTTCTGGACGTGTCATGAACAGGGTATCTTAGTTGCCATTCTTCTAGGATTTACTACCTGGTATCCCTTCCGGTAGGGGGATATCTTAGCCACTTGGATTTCCTATTCATATTTTCTGACTTGGATTTCATCACCTTGCAGAGGATATGTCTATTTGAGTCAGAATACTTTTAGTTAGGTGTTTGCATGCTCCCTTACCTCCTTTTGGTCTAGTGAGTCCACCCTTTTTTATTTTTAGGAAACCTGCTGCTTGTTGGTATTCTGACCATTTCTTTTGACACTCCACCTATTGTAGCACAGGTGTTACATTGGGTGTTTTGAGTTGGTTGTTGGCATGTGTGCCCTATTTTTTGAGCTCTCCTTCTGCACACTCGGTTGCATTAGTATTTTTGAGCTGCTTTTCACCCACCTCAACCCATAGAGATTTGACACCATTTGTCACCATTGAGTCTTCAAGACATTCTCAGTGCCTCAGGGGAGAACCCCCACAGCACGGTTCACTTGACACCACCCGTCATCGACACAGATCATCTTCACTTGATATCACTTATCATAGATCTCGAGCCTTGTCACTTGACTCCACTCGTCAGCGGCATCGGACTCCGTCACCAGATAGTGACGCCCCTTATTTTACCTTCGATTTTGAGCCAGAGTCTGAGAACCCCATTTACACTGCCCCTACTAGCCCCATGGCTAGCGTGACTTCCACTCCCGTCTTGGTAGAGATCGTTGGTGGCACATCCACCACTACACCAGTTACCACACCTGCCTTGGGTATGCCCTCCATGGGGCCCCCATCTACCGTTCCCCTCACGGAACCTATTCTCGCAGCAGGAATTCCTATTCCCACTCCATCAGTGGCTCACACTACCCATGGTGGTGCAGGACCGTCCTATACCACCTTAGTTCCCCCACTTGGGGGAAACCTCCCTAACACTACCCCTCCACTTGGGGGCATTGGCCCCAACTTGGTCCCACCCACTACTGTGTCACATCCTTCTTCCAGTTTTCCATTCATGGCTAGCCTCAACCTGCCTGACCTAGCCAGATTAACCAATGACCCTGTCCGACACGACCCTGCATGGCCTCACATGCCCACCAAGCTCGCCTCTGACATCCCCAAGTTCGAGGGCAAGGCAGGTGAGGACCCACAAAACCACATTATGTCCTTCCATCTATGGTGTTCCTCCAGCTCCATAGTGGATGACTCTATTCGCCTCCATCTCTTACAGCGCACCTTCACTGGCTCTGTAGCCAAGTGGTATATCGAGCAACCCCATGGAACCCATGCCACCTTTGCTTCCCTGGCCTCAACCTTCCTGCAGTTATTCCAGTTACCTGTCCGCTATGACACGGGCGTTGAGATCCTCCTATCATGCAGACAAAACACTGCTACCCACATCACGGACCACATTCATGAGTGGCGTCGATGTCGTAGCTTATGCAAGATCAAATTAGACGACCGTATCTTCCTAGATTGGTTCCTCAAATGCCTTCTTCCTGTCATTGCTAAGGATGTGGCATCCGAAAGACCCTAGTCTGAAGAAGAGGCCATCCTTAAGGCCCAAAAATTCGACCTCATTTACGCCCAGTCAGGTTATCTCTATACCATTATACTTGACGCCCCTCACGGCGAGTCCTCCCAGCACGATGCGTCGGGGGCATCCCACGCTGCCGACGGCATCATTGGCCATGTCTCTTCGCATCCTCAACCATTTTCCATAACACGTCCTACCCCTGGCTCTGACCTTTCGCAGGCTACCTCCCAGTCTGTAATATCCAACTCGTATGCTCCCATGGCACACCACCATTCCCATGGACCCTCATGTCCACCTCAGTGTTTCGGTCATGCGACTCCCGCTTACTCCCCCCAAGGTCGACTGGTTCAAGGACCCTATTCCTGCTCTTGACGCCTTCGAGGAGGGTAACATGAGCCCTCCACTCCTGTCATACTGCAAATGTTTCATTATTTTTCCACCATTCATTCACCCCGCAAGGAGGCCCACCAGTGTTCCCCCTCACCCTTGTTCCTGGTCATCATAAATGTTCCTTGATTGAACACTTCCTCCTTGCCTAGCCATTCATTCTGTTCGGTATACTTTTATCCCCTACTTCAGAGTCTTCTTATTGCTTTCAGACTCCTTAAAATTGAAAGAAACCACGAGCATAAACTGTCCTGGGCTCGTAAAATACCACACGACAGTACCATTCCATTACTTCATAGTCTTCTTATTGCTTTCAGACTCCTTAAAATTGAAATCAACCACGAGCATGAACTGTCCTGGGCTCGTAAAAACCACACGACAGTACCATTCCATTACTTCAGAGTCTTCTTATTGCTTTCAGACTCCTTAAAATTGAAAGCAACCATGAGCATGAACTGTACTGGGCTCGTAAAAACCACACGACAGTACCATTCCATTACTTCAGAGTCTTCTTATTACTTTTAGACTCCTTAAAATTGAAAGCAACCACGAGCATGAACTGTCCTGGCTCGTAAAAACCACACGACAGTACCATTACATCTATTTCGAGTCTTCTTATTGCTTTCAGACTCCTTAAAATTGAAAGCAGCCACGAGCATGAACTGTCCTGGGCTCGTAAAATCCACATGACAGTACCATTCTCATTCCCTAACCCATGAAGAAGTCCCTCGTGCCTCTTGGCGCTATGATCGATCCTCTCGGCAGCACCCCCAATTAGGTCGCCTTTGTTCAGAGTATTCTGCAGTCTCCTACCATTTTACCACAGCTTGAGTCTCCCTCAGCCCAGTCACCCTCCCAGATCCAATACAGCTATGATCCCCTTACCACCAGTCATTTTCATATGCTGCCCGATCATCCCCGCCATCATACTCTAAACAAAGGAAGTTTGAGTCCACCCACTCTACTTGCCCGGTTATTCCCCCTAGTTTATCAATCCTGCCATTAGTGCTATCACATTTTGGTTTTTCACCTCGCGCTCCTGTCAAGGACACATCATTGCCTTGATAGTTGCAGGTCTCCCTCTGTCGATGACAGCCCCTCTATTCCAGAGGATAGACCCAGAGGCCCCTGCGCCTTGGACCCATCACCATCTGTGGTGAGTGCCTACGGACCATTTTGGGAGGAGTCATCATTGCCTCTCCAAATGGTTGTTTCTCACATGCTCGACTTCAGCACCTTGATCGCATCGTTGAGAATCGTGCAGGATTTATATCCCTTCCATTATTTGTCGAAGACCCCGGATTTCCCCCGACTCTAGCACATTGGTGAGTCACTTCGGAACACCCAGTTATATGTTCCAGTGGATGTCCGGGCTGCGTTGGCGATTGTATTCGGAAGCCACCCAGTTCCATGCTTCCTTGAGTACCTAGTTCAGTTCCAGTACAGTGTACCATTACGAGTATGACCCTTGTTACTCTGGTCCAGCAACTCATCAGTTCCTTTGGTACCACATTCAGTAGCACTGCTGTCATTCCAGTGCATCAGTTTTTCAACTCAGACATGGTCAGCCCAGCAGTATGTCCCAGCCTAGCAGTATGGCATCCTACAGGTCCCTCTTTTCAGGCCTCACAGTTATTTTTATATCTCGATACAAGCATGGGAATGCCCGCCTCGTCCATATATTGAGCTTCTTCCTCATTCAGTATTTGAGGCCATGTATATGTCAGGTCCCCATATTTTGGACCCCATTGTTATTATGTTATATCCTGATACGAGCATGGGAATGCCCGCCTCGTCCATATGATCAGATGATTCCTCATCCTTTATTGAGGTTATGTACTTTTAGTTCTTGCAGTTGGTTCAGGATCGTTGTTCCGGGCTTCAGTTTGTTTCTTCTCTTCTCCACACCCCAAGAAAACCATATATGACTTATGATGTCCATCGGCCATACGATGAGCTCCTGCCCTCGCACATCAGAGGGTAATCTGTTAACACCCGAAAAGTTTTCACTACCTCATCTACCCCACTACATGGCTCATTTGTCCTTTCTCCTACCGTATTTCCCTTGAAAACCCTGAAAATCCCACTAAAGAGCCTCCAAAAGGCTTAAAATGCCTCCAAAATGCCATAAAACCTCTTTTTTCCTCCAAAAATATCCAAAATTCCTCTAAAAAAGCAAAAATCCCCTAAAAAGGGAAGAAAAAATAAAATAATGAGGAAAAGGAGGAAAAAACCCTATACAGCTGCCCTAAACCATATGGTTTCCAAAACCATGGGCCAGCACTCCACCACTGAAAAACTATAAATAAGTGATGGAGACCCCTTATTTCACATCCACAATCATAAGCACCCTTACTCTGCCAAAATAGCTCTTGAAACCCTAGCTCACCCTTGAGCTACTTTTACCTTGAGAGCCCCTTTTGGCCCATTTCCACCATTGGAGAAAGAGAAGGAGCAAGTTGGAGCTTGGAGAAACCCTCTTGGACCACTGCAAAGGGCTTCACCAACCTTCACATTGGAGGTAATACTAATATAAAAACCATTTTTTGCATCTTGTTTTTCTGTTTCATGCATATGTTTAAGTAGTTTACATTTTTGTTTTAGCATTTTTACTTCACCTTTATTGAACTGCTACTAAGGAGACCCTTCTCCTTAGTAGGTGCTCATTTGCACAAGCTAGGGGTAAAACCCTAGCAACACCCTTAGCATACTCCATGACACTCAAGCATTGGTATCAAATTCTTGTTGGAGAGCTACTTCCTTGGAGGAGCCATCATTCCTTGAAGACATGGACAAGATTCAAAGAGCAATGTGCAACATCAAAGTTAATTTCATGTCTTTGCTTTTTGATACAAAAAATGTCATTGAGATTATTGAATGGTTACATGAATCCTACTTGAAGAATAATGAAGTTATTGATAAGCTCACAATTCAAAATGAGCAACTTCTTGAAAAGTTGCAAGACACTTGTTTTTCCTCTGATGTTTCATATTTTCATAAGGTAGATTGCTTGGAGGATTCTCATGACATGATGGATCATGAGAAACATGAAAAATTGCAGGTTCTTGATGTATTTGAAGATAATATTGATGAGAGACAATCACTTGTTTTGGTGGAAGAGGAACTTGAGTTGCCTCTTGAAAATGGTTACACACTTTTTGGAGAATTGCACGATTCCATTACATTGAAACCAAACTATGAGGAAAGTTTTGCATTTTTAAGGGAGGTGCATAATCCTACCCCTATGGATCCTTCACATTAGGAAAATTTTGCACTTAATGATCATTTGGGTGAGTTGGTTCTTTCTCCTACATCCTACACTTCTAAATTTTGCAGCAGTCATATTAATGAAGTATGGGTGAAAGGGTTCTTTTTGATGGTGCCACATGAGGAGTATGGAACTCCTAGATTGAATTTTTATGATGATATGGTTGGAGCACATTATTATTTACATTTTAAGAAGCATATTTTTTTACATTAGGATGATACACATCTACATGGGTGCACCTATGATGTTCACTTGAGTCACTTGGAGACTCATGATTTTCCTTGCTCCTTGCCTAGTCTATTTGATGTTGGAGGAACTTCATCACACACTTGGGTGAAGAGATATGTGATTGAAGAACATTCTTATTGGAATAAAAATTCTCTTTTATTTCATGATGATATACATATTCATGGGTGTATTGATGAGAATTCTTTGATCCACTTGAAGTCTTCATGTTTTCTTTGCTCATTATTTGGTTCAGATTTTGGTGGAGGTTCTTCATTCACTCCGTGGATGAAAGAAAACGTGGATGATTATATTGATGCACATTATATATCTTTGGAGCAGCATAATGGGACATGGGATCCTCACCTTTGTCAGTGGAGCATATTTGATTGGTCACTTGAAGCTTGTATGCACTTGGCAAATGGTAGTCTACTCATTGGGAGGTATAAGCACTTTCATGATTTATTGGTGAGGTACCTCCTTGATGTACATTCTTATTATGTTTTTATATACTTTGATGATATATATTATGCACTCATGATGTTTGGAAGAATACATACAAGAAAATGGGATCTAGGAATTCTCTTTTCAAATGGTATGGGCTGGAGAGCACTCTTAATTATTGGAGTGCAATGCAAGCAATGGGATCCTAGTATAGTTTTTAGTCCGATTGATTTCAAATTATTTGGGATACAAACAGTATGGGAGATGGATTCCCCACTTAATAAGGTGATGTTAATTAGAGTAGTGCATCAGCAAGCATGGTGGATCCTCTCTAAAATCTTCATAGAATCTCAAAGACTCAAAGTGGGAAGCTTAGTGGCAACTTCAAAGAATCATACAGAAAGCAGGTTCTTCAACAACCATGTTTGAAATTGCTTAAGGACAAGCAATATTGCAAAGGGAGGATTTTTAATGTCCCAAATTTGGAATTGGGTCACAATGGCCAAATCACATTTTCCATATTCATGAAATTTGTCAAATGGATGCTAAAAGTCAAATAATTGCCAAGGAGGAAAATCACTAGTTTCCTAGGTTGGGGGTGGAAGCTTTGAGATTTGGAATAAGGGGGATAATAAATGATGTTTAGACATTATAAGGGGATAAATATTTAATAATTTATCTTATTAAATAAATACAATAGAAAATGGAAGTGACAATAGAGCATCAAGACACATGGAAACTATGGGGCCCACACTAGTTAGAATTCCTATGTTAAATGGTATCTTTCTCTTGCAAATTTGAATATATGGGAAGTCTAATGTTCTTGTATGGATTATAATGTTAATATAATTGTCCACATACTTCATAGGTATAATTTGGGATGAATTGTAACTTACATGGGAGAGGAAGAGCCAAATGGGAGTTTCATGGACACTTGGCTAGATTCCCCTTACATTTATGACAGCTATGACACCAATGATGGAGATTCTATGACAGTTATGACCCAAAACAGATATGAAGGCTGAAATAATGACATACTGGCATTTCAGGCCTGAATAGAGCATCTTGGAGGTCGAAATTGGGAGTTGGAGAAGTTCAAGAGGCTCCTACTCAAATCTGGGAGAAGAGGGAAGGTGAAGAGAGAGGCTGCATGGCATAGCATGAGCAGCCACACCAATTCAAATTGGATTTGGTTTATGGATGGTTTTGGAACCTTAGAATACCAATAATTTTTATAAAATACAGGGATTAACCATGAGAAGAAGCTTTTGCTCATTTGTGAAATTGTCATTTGTGAATTGTGAGAGCTAGTGGACGACTGGTTTTCTTGCTTAAGCCAATTTTGAGGGTGAAAGATTCTCATCCTAGTTGGTGTTTGGAGATTTAATGGAGTCTTATTTTCAGGTGTAAGCTACAGGAAAAAATGTATATTCTTCTATTGCAGCACTCTCTCTCAACTATTTCTAGTTTTAACACCATATTCATTCCAATGGAGGGATTGCGCTTTGGGTGAGATATTGATCTCTTTGGGGAAGATTATAATTCTCATTATATTATTTTATGATGTATATCCTCTTTATTTCATGTTTAGAAGACTCTAATGTCGAAATATCCAAAAGTATTCATGTAAAAATGTTGAACAATGAAGAAATAGTGTCATTTCCCCACTATCTTGTTGTGAACCATTGTAATGATGATGATTTAAAATTGGGAGAGCCTTTAATTGTACATTTATGATTGGAATCAGTTATATATTATCTTTTCTTCATTCTCAAAAAATTTCAAGTCTAAATTCCCAATATTTTCCTGTCAAAATGACTTTTAATGAGCAAACAGTGACCATTTCCACTTTATTTTGATATATGCCATGGTAATGCTTATTATTTCGAATGGAGTAATGTATATATGATAAATGTATGATGTATGGACTGTAATGAATGTGTATTTCAAGTCTCATGTTTATTACTTAATAATTGGAATCCATTTTACTCATTTTTATTTCATCGGGAGAAGATTTGGTGCATTTTCCCCAAGGGTCGAAGTTGTGACTTGGGAGTTGTGTTGGAAAGAGTCATAACAGAATATATAAACTAAAACATGATGCATATGAGAATTTGAAAAATGTACCTTACACATAACCAGCCTCTTTTAATAAATTCAAGTGACTTTGGGATCATTTGTGAAGCCATTTCTGGCAATTACCCGGGGGGAATTGGAGCCCCAATTTGCTAGTAAAGGCTCCTACTTTCAATAGAACATTAAACAAGTTTGTAGACGTAATTGAGAGGTAAAAAAAAATACATGAGCATGATATTTAAGTTATATTATCATTCATGTACATTCAGAGAAAATTTGGAAGCATTTGGGTCAATTTGGAGGTTTAGACATCAAAACTAGTCAAGAGTCAAAATTGAGAAAATTTGGAAAATTGGGCATTTTAAAAAAATTCCAAAAAGAGGACATTATAGACAACACCCTCTTAAGTGCTATGGTTTACCTCGACACAAATCCCAAGTAGGTTGTAGAACAAAATACTGCCATTGAGGAGATCATAGCATAGTTTGAAGAGACCGAGCGAGAGGATAAAAAGGTTATAGAAGCAATGACATAGTTTTGGGGCAGTGTCATTCAAGATGAACAGTTAGAGCAACTTAAAAAGAAGTTGCAAGAAGTAGAGAACCAGTTGGTGACGTTGAAGGAAACATTGAAGATGATGCCACCATTTATGTTAATCACATGGTCTGCGAAGATGAAGGAGCTATAGCAACGAGTTGGAAAAGGGCAGGAGTGGTAGTGGAAATGTAGTGGCCAGCTCGACGAGTTCCAAGAAATTGGAGCCCAACTGTCAGTAAAATTAGTCGCTGTGATGTAGGCTATGTAGGATGGAAAAAAGGAAGTCAATACCAAGATGGTGGAGCACTCGTTAAAGAATTATTTTCTTGCATGTCAATACCTTGCTGAGAAAATCAAGACACAAGTATCAAAAATTTCTCAGAAGTGCAAAGACTTCAAGATTAAAATCAACCAGTACACCATGTCCACCTGACGTGGCGCAAGGACGAGCCACAAGACTGTGGTGGGGGGGGCATTTTGGCAAGGGGTTTGGGTAAGTTCTGCAGCAATGTGGATGAAGCGCAAGCTCAGAAGACACCGCAGAAGACACGGATAGCACACAAGGCAGAAGATGGATTACTTTTGAATATTTTGTGTCAATTTTTTGTACTTTTGGCCCATATTTTGTGGATATTGGTCATTAGTTAGAAAATAAGTTAGGATTTAGTTAGAAGTGGACCATGAATGTAAAGGTGCAAACCTATAAATAGAAGAATTGTAATTGTGAATACAAGGATAATTTTAGGGGTGAATTTTATCCCAAAGGGCTATTTTTCCATGTTTTTCTCCCAAAAAAGATTTGCCATTTTGAATTTTTTGAATCCCCGTTTCGCCCAATTTTGATGGGGTAAAATGTTTTCATCCCAAAAGTCACCAAATTACTATATAAACGATATAAAATCCTTGGAAATTAAAATATTTTTTGAAAAATATCGCCAATCATTTTATAGTTGGCGTTTTAAGAATTGGTAATATTCACCAACATTTATACACTTTTAAATAAGTGTGGTTCCTTAAAATCATCCCTGATTGGGATGGACATATACATTTTTTGGGAATGTTTTTAGAGAGAATGTTTTAGATCCAATGTTGATGTGATCAAGTGGGGAAATGAGGAGATAAATTGTTATCTGTTTTGATATGTGGTTGATTGCGCAGAAGTAATATGATAAGACAGATTTTGACTTGAATCGTTGTTATGTTCTCTTTATTTGTCTTTTTGTTCCTCCAAATTCAATGATGAATGCTAAGTGAATTTCAAATAAGGATATATGATGCAATGGTTACTGTTTATGAATGTTGTTATCTTTTTAGATCTGTATTCACACTGGTAGATCTGTTATAGTTGTGAATGAATAATGTGCAATGATGAATGGTTCTGTTAAAGAAGTTGATCTAATCTAGTCGTTTAGCTGATGAATCGTCGACGCCCTAATCCTCTTATATATTGTGGAAACTTGGTTACGACATCCCTCCCTTGAAAATATCGGGTGAGACTTCATCTACTCTATGGGTGTTGCTAGATAAGGTAAAACCTGTCTGGGATGATGCTCATGGAGATCGCGACAGGTTGAGTGTCGACAGAATGGGATCCTTGTTGAATGGGATTTGTTGGTTAAGGGTTGAGCCAACAGATATTAGCTTAGAGGTGACTTGTATCTATTATGACAACCAAATTTGCATAAATTTGTCTGGGACCCGTATATTTCATGACAATTTCAAGCACGTCGAGATCAAGTACCATTACATTCATGACATGGTAGAGAAGGGATATATGAAGCTCCAGTATGTTGCGACATGCAAGCAGATAGTCGATGTGTTGATCAAGCCTTTGTCAAGGATAAATTTTGAATACTTTAGGGACAATCTTGGTCTTACCTCGTGGAAGGGGGTGAGTAGTTATAGATGTGATTCTAGGGGTAGTAGCACACTAAGTGTGGCAATAGAAGGTGGTTATTTATGGGTATGTACTACTAGGATTAAGTATAACCTGAGAGCATGGCCAAACTCAGGAGGACTAGAGAGCATGGCCAAACTCGGGAGGACTAGAGAGCATGACCATACTTAGGATGGCTAAATTGTAAACCTATATTTTGTGTGAGTCAGTTATACAGATGAGATAGCACCCTATCGAGCTGGTATTCAGTTGGAGCTAGTATGTGTGTGTATCCAGTCTTAGTGGGACTAGAGAACATGACTAGAGTCAAGAGGACTTGAGAATGTGACCATGATCAAGATGACAGGACAACATGTCCATTCTCAGTTTGGATGGATTATAAACCCAGATTCTGTCTAAGCTCGTTGTCTAGTTGGAGATGGTATCTAATCGAGTTAGTATCACGTCGGACTTGGATGTGTGTGTATATATTTTGTGTGACGAAGTCCCGTATGACATAACATGTGCTCCTGGATTGTGCCCACTAGTGAGATGTTACGGATGATGTTGAGGTCCTAGAAGCATGATGAGAAAGATGGTGTGGTCATGCACATAACTTGTAGTGATGGATAGATTTGTGAAATTCAAAAAGTAAATGGTAAAAAATATAGTTGTGTAGACGCAGTGTTGAAGATCGTGCCAGAAGAATACCTTCCTTTCTAAGAGGGAGTATTGATGTTCTATGTAGCTTCAAAATATATTGTTATTGTATTTGATCATGTAATAACCCTAAAATAATAATGCTAAAACACACTCTTAATAAATCAAGTGAAAATAAACAAGTCGTCCCCATAGAAATCACTGGGTAAAACTACCCTAGTCGCTAGGTAAAATTGCCCCAACTCTAGGTAAAACTACCCCAGTCACTGGGTAAAATTTCCCCAACGCTGGGTAAAAATTGCCTAGTGAAGTTGACCCTATAATGAAAAGGTTATCCAAAAAAGAGTATAATAAGGGGGGCACATTGCTCAATTGGACACACAGCACAAGTTCGCTCAATCCAGTGAAACAAGTATGTAAGAGAGAGAGAGTAGGTGGAGGAATACTTGTCTTAGGGTTATCTTATCTTATATTTTCTTCTTGGGTATGTTTCTATAAGAGAGATTTAGGTGTTTCTTGTATTGACATTGTACTTTGTAAATGAATCTATACTGAAGAAGTTTGTTGTATTTTATTCCCTCGAAGAGTTTTCTAGAGGAGAAATATTTGTGTCTTTTATTTCATATGCATGGTTATTATTTCAATGATCCTTATATACATCTAGTTAATATTTATGTGAATGGAAATGTTCTAAATGTTTGAAAGAGTTAATAAATTTAACTGCTAAGAAAAATTCAATAACCTCATCGCCTAGATACCATGACCGTAGGAGGGGCTCATTGGTGGTGGATTTAGTGACTGTTTGACCCTTGATAGAGTTGTTTCACATTGCTCAGTAAAGAATTTGAACAATAGTTACAGTGAATATAAATCGTTGACAGTTGTTTTCTATTTTTAAAACACTTTTCAAAATCTCGATTGAGACAATAACTCAATTGATCTATTTTCTCAATTGAGATATTTTCACGATCAATATCCTAACCCTTGATAAAGCTCTATTTCTTTACTAAGGGTTTGATAAAACCCATGATCAAGTAATAGAATTTGAATGAGGGTTAAAGAAAGACTCGATTGAGAGTTTGATTGAGCACTTTGTTTAACCATCGCTCGAAGGCTTAATCGAATTTCAATCGAGAGTCATTTTTTTGCCCTTCGCTTTCCAAATAGTGTTACCCATATTCATGGGAACATCCAAGTACCAAAAAATATCTAGTCATTTAGCTTATGGATATCATTATTTTCCAACACATTTTCTTGATTATTAAATTAATGAATTTTCTCCTATATGTTTCATGCTATAGTGTTTTTTACTAATGAGTATGTATTCAAAATAAAATAACTAGGTGGAAGTAAACAATCTTCACATAGTACAATAGGACACATAGACTTATCATCAAGAAATTAAATAGGAAAAATTCAGTTCAAAATGGCTTTTTCGACTACATTTTCAAAAAATATTAAAAAGAGATGAATAAGGTTCTACTTCATGTGGATGACTAAGAGCATTAGGGAAACTAATTCCACTACTCTATTAGGATTTCTTTCCATTGGTCTTGGATGTCTTTGGACATTCTAATTGGTGTTGTTATATTATCTTATCTTTTCCTTGTCGCTATTTCACCCACATCTCCAGTTAACCAAAATAACCCCTTATTATTTGGCAGTTATGTTATCTCCATTATCCTCCTTGGAGGGACAGTAGTTGAAAAAACAATAGGTACTCACTCTATAATTATATTTCCAATGTGGAGTCCAAGTGGCATTTTTTTCTCACGTGCACGTCCTTTGTTATTTCTTGGAGTACATAGCGATATGATTCTTTCTTCATTGAAATGGTTTGGGAGGCCACATGTTCCACTAAGGTGTCGTATATTTCTTATGGAAGGGGTTACAGCGGGTGTTGGTATATGAAGGACCCCCGATTCTTAATCTTGTCTCGTTCTATACCACTGATTGCGAGGTCATTAGACACAAACATAAATGCAGAGGAATGCCAAATCCATAGTAATGCCAAGGATAGGATCAACACCCTTCATTTAAAAGAGATCCATTTAAAATTAGATGGAACTAATCAAGGGTCTAAAAACATTGAATTCATCTAGAAATTGTGGAAACCATTAATGTAAATACAACAATATCTTTGAGGATGTCATGAATTAAACACATCGTAAACTAGTGTCAATCATGGAAATTGTATGTATTTATTTATTTATAATAAAACATGGGCATGAGTAATTAGAAAAGTGAGAGGAGGATCATCCTCAATAAGTGCATACTATCCTCCAAACTCTCCAAAACAGGACATGAACTCATTTAAAAAAAACTACTTCCAAATATTCCCAACAAAGAATTTTTTTTTGGCCAAGAATGGAACCATTTCAAACTTATTATCTCAAAGTCTTAATGAATATGATATGCAAAATGTTTCATATTGTACTTCATAATAAATTTTTTTGGGCCAAGAATGGAACCATTTCAAACTTATTATCTCAAAGTCTTAATGAATATGATATGCAAAATGTTTCATATTGTACTTCATAATATTGTCACTTCAAAAGAAACAAATAAATGTATCCCTTCAAAAGAAACAAATAAATGTGTGTTAAAGGCTAAGAGGAAAATATCAGTTAAGGAAGGAACAATTGACCTACCTACTAGCTTAAGAAGAAAGAGAGGACTAATCCTCCACAATTGTGTAGAATTTTGATCATGCCAATGGAAAGACATTACTAGTATCTAGAGGTGTTTAAATGAAAAATAATTGAAAAACGTTACAATCAAACTATGGTCAATACTCTCCTAAAATGGTTGTTAATCTCATTTTTGATGTTTTTGTATAATACAAATTATTCAAATCATATATATTATGTAAAGAAAAACCACTTTAAATACATAAAGTGAAAATTTTAGCTTGGAAACATAAATACCAATAATTAATTTTAAAGGAAAAAAAATGAGAAGATATTTTAACATTCCTTTAATTTAAAAGAAAAAATAAAAATTAGATCAAACGAATTATCCATAACGCATGCCATCAATGTGAGAAATAAAAGTTCAAGGAATACATGATTCACCATTAGCACATATATTGAACCATTTGTGATATATAACCACTAGTTATAAAAGCCATATGTATTATTTCCTTAAATGGTAGGTCATGAGAATTTATTTTTATCTTTTTTATATTAATTTTCAAGTTAATACTAACATATAGTTATGATCTTTTAGACTAGGGTTATTGACCTCCTTATAATATCTTAATTTTCTTTTGAAATCTAAATTTTTCTCGCACCACAACTTCCCTTTAAACTTAGATGCAATATAAAAAGGTATGTTGATCTAAAATGGATAATTTATTTTATTTTTTATTTGCTATTTTCTAGCTAAAAAATTGAAGTTATTGGTTTTTTAAGCCCATTTTAGTGGCACGTCTTGGCTTGGTAGGTCTCTCGACACTTTTATACAAATTGAAATATTTATAATGGCATCATAAACAACTCTCAATGACATTTTGTATCTGTAACATCCCCATACCTTATAATATGGATAAATTAAAAACTGTTCTACAAGAACCCTTGTTCTCCTTCGAAACACAGGGCATGGACGTTAACACACAGTTCAACCTTCATTATCAGGCTTAGAAACCATTGTAATAGTCGTTCTGCCCTTGATAGACCCATTCTATGACCAGAATGATCATTTCCGCATTGGAATTGTCCTTTTCGCACTTTGCCTTCCTCCTTCCGCCTTCTGTCTTCCACACTTTCGCTTTCTTCCTTTCCGACCTCGAAACTCAGAATTCAAAAACTAAAAGGCTCGATGAAGTGAATTGTCAGGATTCCTCCTTCTGCCTTCCACACTTTCTCTTTCCTCCTTTTAGACCTCGGAACTCGGAAGTCGAAAACTCAAAGTATCGATGAAGTGAATTTCCAGCCTTTCGCCTTTCGCCTTTCTCACTTTCGCTTTCCTCCCTTCTGACCTCAAAAATCAGAAATTAGAAACATAATGGGCGCCAGGAACACTTAAAGTAATTTTCTCCTTCCATCTTCCACCTTTTTCTTTCCACCCTTCTGACCTCAAAACTTGGAAATTGGAAACATAACAGATGGCGAAAATACTTTACGACTCTTCCGCCTTCCTCTTTTTGACCTCGAAACTCATAAATAGAAAACATAACAAATGGAAGAAATACTTAATGGCTCTTCCACCTTTCACACTACAAAAAATCCCAGAATTAGCGTCCCATCTAGCATCCTTTTTTAGTGTAATTTATTTTTACATTGAGTGGTCAAACTAGATGATAAATGGGACGTGTCATGGACAAAACGTAAAGCGTCTTAAAGTGTAATTTTTATTCCAAGATAGCATCCTTTATGACGTCCAAAATAGCGTCTATTGTTTTTCTTCTAGAATAGCATCCAACTTTTCTTCCTAAACAATGTCGAGGTTTGCTTCCTAAATAGCGTCCAACTTTGCTTCCTAAACAACGTCGAGGTTTGCTTCCTAAATAGCGTCCTATTTTGCTTCCTAGCAAGTGCCTGCTTTTTCTTCTTAAATGACATCCCCGTTAGTGCCATATTTGCATCCTTAATAGCACCATGTTAGCATCCAAAATAACATCCAAAATTTCATCCATTTTTGCTACCACTTTAGCATCCCATTTTGCACCATGTTTTACTTCCAAATATGTGCCAATTTTCTCTTCCAAATTTGCACCAATTTTTTCTTCCTTTCTTGCATCATGTTTTTCTACCAAAATGACACCAAATATTTTCTATTGTTGCACCATATTTTTCTTCCTATATAGCACCATGTTTTGCATCCAAAGTAACGTCTTATTTTTCTACCATATCAACGCCATGTCATTAGCGCCATGTGTTGCATCCTTTTTAATGCCTAGTTTCGTGTCTTATTTCGCTACCATATTAACACCATGTTTGGATTCATCATTAGCACCATGTGTTTCATCCTATTTAATTCCTAGTTTCGCGTCTCTCATTTTTTGGTCACTTATTTAGTCGTTTTTAGTCATTTTATATATGAATTTTGGTCATTTTTTCACTTATCTCTCATTGTTTGCTCACTTATCTGTAATTTTTTGGTTAATAATTTTGTTTTTTTTAACCTATATTATAATATCATTAGGGCATGGAGGAATCGAGCCACCAACCCCCTTCTTGTAAGACAGGCGCTCTTCCATTGAGCTAAAACCCTTTAAGAATTTGAGAACCTAACTTATAGAGTCCTCTATATTGGTAAAAATGATAAGTACACAACTTTGAGTATCTAATGGTCAGAAAAGGATGATATATTGTATAAGTTCATAATATATGATCAAGCAAGTTATGAAATCCATAAACCGTTTTTAGGAATTTTGAACAAAACTCTATAAATTTTCTTAATGGCATTGTAAAAATCACCATTCCCTAGCCACCATAATTCTACCACTATATGAGACCTATCTACAACAATTATCTTAGTGTGGATGCCAAGGATATAGTAGCTAAGCATGATCATCCTATATCCATGTATAAGTGGAGCAATAAGGAGAATCAAAAGAGGATGATCAACACAATATTTGGTGCTTCACATGGATCCATCCACCATGGGATAAGCAAAGCTCCTTCTTCCATCAAGCTAATGAGTATCCAAAAGGAAAAATTGTTAGGATATATTGTAATTCCAATTCATAATGTTTATTCGCTTCCTAGGGTGATGTTGCAGTGCTTGCACTAGAAGATCTACATGATCCCCAACAACATTGGATATAAGCATATTCATGGGGCTATAGAGTATAGGATGAGGTTGTCTTTTACTATTTTTCCTTGGAAAACCATGCATGATTTGAAACACTAGGAGAAGGAATAGAATTGGATATACTTAACAAACTACAATCATGACAGGGCATAGGACTCTACTCTATAGTCATTGTGTAGATGTTGGAAACAAGTATAACTTACTAAGGACTATGAACAACATCCATTTAAATATGAATGCAATACCTTCCATGTCAGAGGAATACTCGATGGAAGTGAGCTTATTGTTTCTAACATAAAGAAACAAAGAACTCAAAAATGGAAGCTCGAGGGGGATATAAATGAATGCGTGCAAACCTGTCCCTTCCAGGAATATTCCTTTCACTGAGGAAATGAGACCTTAGGGAAAGCAGTCTTGAAATGGTGTACGATAACGTCGAGCATAAGAGTAAATTTGGTTGAATCCACGACCTCTTCTCATACGATTAGGTGTACCCTTTGTGGTATTACTTCTTGCAGCAGTTTGACATTGATTAGGATGGGGAAGTTTATTCTTATCAACAACAGGACTACAACTTGATCCTCTTAATAACTTTCTGCTTGGAGGCTTGCTTCGACTTTTCAAAGGACTTTGAGCTAGGTTTTTCCGTGAATGCCTACTTAAGCTCCTTCGTGGACTCATGATTAAAGGCCCATGAGAGATCACACTTGGGATCCTACTTAATTCCCTGTGACTTGGGCTCTTGCTTACAACCTTGTGAGCAATCACACTTGGGATCCTTTTCAAACTCATTCGAGGAATTCTACTCAGAATCATGCTTGAGATTATCCTAGGACTCTCACTCTGGCTCCTACTCAAGCTCCTTTTAGGGCTTCTTCTCAAACTTCTTCTAGGGTTTCTTCTCAAACTCTTATAAGGGATCCTGCTGGGAATCCTTAGAGAAAATTCCATTTATCAAATTAACAAGAAATCAAATTGCACAGTGTACAATTATACAACACTAAACTTTATGAAGTAATATATATTGAATAATTCCAAGATAATATAAAAAAAAATGATAAACCTTAATAACACTTTCATGACATTCGCAGATCGTTTCAATAAAAGGGGAAAGGAAGACTAACCTAGAACTGCTAGGGGAATCACTCTGAGGAGATCGAGAATCTGGACTCTTGTGTGCCTTAACTTCAACAACATCCATTTATTTGGTTTTTTTCTCATTCTCTTTCACTAATTTTCCTTCTTCCACAATATATTTAACCACAATTCCTTTCTCATCCCCAATTCCTTGATTATATAAAGTTTCTTTCAATGGTAATGCAATCAGTTTTGCTACAAAAATATTACCCTCCAGATATTTTCTCTTAATGTATTTCTTCACCAACAGAGTGAACTGACTATCCAATGACCGTGCAACTGCTAACCAGAACAATACTATAACCAACAAGATTCCCCCAAGGTAGGGAGTGGAGTTGGAAAGTGAACCAAACGTTAAATCAAAAATTGTTGAATATCTGCCCCTCCTGAATTTCCCAATGGATTTCATACCACATCTATTGCAACCTTTCCTTTAACCTATAAAATAACCGAGAATGAGATCACATATAATGCATTGAAACAATTTTTGGCTGTAAAAAATGACCTACAATGATAACAAATTCAAAATCCCAAGGAGAGGAATAGTTTGGCATTATTCCTTAGCATAAGCCCTACAACAATACTTGACTATAATCTTTAAAAAAAAAATATGAAAGTGAAAATAGAATACACAAAGGCCTTGAAAACTTGAGACAAAATGCAGAGGCAATATACCTTGATGTCCTCATCAAGAGGAATGTAATCCATCTCTTTGCAAGGATCAAACAAACTATATTTAGCACTCTTTCTGAAGAGCTCCAATTGATCCGGATTTATGTGCGAATGAAATGAAAGAACATATATAGAATCATAATAACAGACATTTTGCAAAGATAACAAATATACAGTAAACACATATTCTATTAAATGGCAGAAATAGAACAGACTGTAATACAATTGCTAGAATGGTGGTAGCTATCTCTGAGAAGAGATGTGGTTGCTACGCTCATTCATGCCAAGCTGAATACAAAATGAGACCAAAGGGGTCTATTTATAATAAGAACGAGGCGAGAACCCCAAAAGTCCCAAAACGTAACCCTAGAAGATGAACCGTCATAAAGTTTGCGGCCCCACGGTGGTAAGTTAAACAGTCAACTTCTCGGGGTCATAACGTTTGCATACGATCTCCGATTTGGGCGTTTGATAGCTCGTTGGAAAGGTCTATCTAGGATTTACAACTTTTGGTCGGCCAAATAATGCCAAAGGAAACCACTTGGACCCGACTCTCCAAAAAATGTCGTTTAAGGCCTCAAAACGGCCCCGGAAGTTTAGGACTAGAAAAACTGTCGAAAAATAACTAGGACACTGCCACAATGGACAATTGTTTTGAGCCAGTGGAATAGGTGGGTGGCCACCGATCTCCATCTGGATCAATCCTCCCTCCTTAGGAAGCAATGGTCTCCATTACGTCGAATCCCGTATCATATCTCGAACTGTGTGTTGAGTTGATCTCCTGGTGCGACATTTGTTGAAGTGAAGAGGCTGCTTTTCTTTGGCATCCCGAGAGGGCTGTAATTGTTGTCTGGACGATTTGTTTCTGGATTAGTACCTTGAATGCATGGCCTTGCATCGTAGAGGTACTTGGATAGATGAGGAAACAATGACTCTATCTTCTTCTTGTGTCTGATGAGCAGAGACATCCTGTGCAGAGGGTGTGGAGGTCTCTGTGATCTTATGTTCTCCTTGAGACGCAATTGTGAAGAGGAATAATTTTCTGATGTGGGAGTTTATCTTCCTACCCTGCGAGACTGTAGTAGGTGCAACTATCTCTGGGATTCGGTAGGGTTGTCCTCCCAAAGTGACAATGACACTGCGAGGCCATGACTCATATACAGCATGACGCTTCCACATATATGGTTGTCCTAAAAGAACATCACAGACTTCAAGTGGGGCTACATCACACAGTACCTCATCTTGGCAAGGCTTGATGCCATATGGTAGGAGGCATTACTGAGTAATGCGGATACCGCGTCCTTGGCTTAGCCAACCAATTTTGTAAGGTTGCGTGTGTGGTGTTGTCGGAAGCTCCAATCTCTTGACGACTTCTGCTGAGATCGGGTTCTTTTGGCTGCCGTTGTCAACAACAAAATGTAGAGGCATCCCCTTCACCCACATCTACGAGTGGAATACGCGGCTTCAGGATTCTTTAGTTGAATCTGTGCGGTAGCAACAGTGGCAGTGGGGTCTGCATCAATGATCTGCCTCCCATTGTCTGCGGCTGTGGCATTGGGTTCAGAATCAGAATCAGGATCTGATTCTGAAGATTTGATCTCGGCCACTAATGACTGCTTTGAGTGACATTCATCAGTGTTGTGCCAAGGGCTTTTATGAAATTTGCACCACTTACCAGTGTCCTTCTTTGTCTTTCGATCTCCCTTCTTTGCTTGTGGGGGGTAATGGTTGTCATTTTCTTTTGCTATGTTCTATGGGCCAGGGTTTCCCTTGCCTTGCTTCTGCGGTGGATTCGCAGGTCCAGAGTCTCGCTTGTTCTTTTGTCGAAATTTCTCCTCGATTTTGACAGCATACTGATAGGCGGATCCAAGTGAAGAGATGTCGAGGAATTCCATCTCAGTTCGGATGTACCGATGTAGAACACTGCCATATTTCAGGATTAGGTGCCGCTCGGAGTCTTTGATACCCAGCTTTGTCCGCAGAGTATGAAATTTGTTGGTGTACTCCGACACCGTCTGGTCCCGTTCTTGACGCAGGATGGTGCATTTTGTGTACTGGTCATCATAGTTTCCCACAGGGTAATACTGTTCCTTGACAGCATCTATGAAAGAGTCCCAAGTGGGAATTGTTTCAAACATCTAAGACTCGTCTGATAAGTTTTTCTCACAATAAGTACTCCACCAATGTTGGACATGGGGGACTGCCATAAGGAGCGCAAAGGTGATCTTTTCTCTGTCGAAAAAATTGTGAACAGAGAAATACCCTTCTAGAACATTCAACCAATTATCCAGGGCATCTGCATCAATATTGCCTTCAAATAAAGGAATATCAAAGTTAACTTGTACCTTGAAGGGAGTTGCATCCCCGAATCGGCTGCTTGTTGAAGATGCACTGGCCGCGGCCGGCATTCGCCGAAGGATTTGGGCGAAACTATCCATCATCTCGTTCCTCTCTCGCTCGAGGGCTTCCTCGAGTAGCGACTTGATAGGATCTCCTGCTCCGTCGTCTCTCTTTTCTTCCCCCATGGGAGGTCGTTTGGGACGGCGAGAATGATCAAGTGAAACTAGTTCGAGACCAAACTCTCTGTACTCGGACCTCATCGGGGACATGCACCGAGAAACAATTAAAGAGCAGATTGCTCTGATACCACTGATCCGGATTTATGTGCGAACGAAATGAAAGAACATATATAGAATCATAATAACAGACATTTTGCAAAGATAACAAATATATAGTAAACACATATTCTATTAAATGGTGGAAATAGAACAGACTGTAATACAATTGCTAGAATGGTGGTAGCTATCTCTGAGAAGAGATGTGGCTGCTACGCTCATTCGTGCCCAGCTTAATACAAAATGAGGCCAAAGGGGACTATTTATAATAAGAATGAGATAAGAACCCCAAAAGTCACAAAACGTAACCCTAGAAGATGAACCGTCATAAAGTTTGCGGCCCCACGGTGGTAAGTTGAACAGTCAACTTCCCGGGGTCATAACTTTTGCATACGATCTCCGATTTGGGCGTTCGATAGCTCGTTGGAAAGGTCTATATAGGATTTACAACTTTTGGTCGGTCAAATGAATGCCAAGGTCAACCATTTGGCCCCAAATCTCCAAAAAATGTCGTTTAAGGCCTCAAAACGGCCCCAGAAGTTTAGGACTCGAAAAATTGCCGAAAAATAACTAGGAAACTGCCACAATGGACAATTGTTTTGAGCCAGTGGAATAGGTGGGTGGCCACCGATCTCCATCTGGATCAATCCTCCCTCCTTAGGAAGAAATGGTCTCCATTGCGTCGAATCCCGTATCATATCTCGAACTGTGTGTTGAGTTGATCTCTTGGTGTGACATTTGTTGAAGTGAAGATGCTGCTTTTCTTTAGCATCCCGAGAGGGCTGTAATTGTTGTCTGGATGATTTGTTTCTGGATGAGCACCTTGAATGCGTGGCCTTGCATCGTAGAGGTACTTGGATAGATGAGGAAACAATGGCTCTATCTTCTTCTTGTGTCTGATGAGCAGAGACACCCTATGCAGAGGGTGTGGAGGTCTCCGTGATCTTATGTTCTCGTTCAGACGCAATTGTGAATAGGAATAATTTTCTGATGTGGGAGTTTATCTTCCTACCCTGCGAGACTGTAGTAGGTGCAACTGTCTCTGGGATCCGGTAGGGTTGTCCTCCCTAAGTGACAATGACACTGTGAGGCCGTGACTCATATATAGCATGACGCTTCCACATATATGGTTTTCCTAAAAGAACATCACAGACTTCAAGTGGGGCTACATCACAGAGTACCTCATCTTGGAAAGTCTTAATGCCATATGGTAGGAGGCATTACTGAATAATGCGGATACCGTGTCCTTGGCTTAGCCAACCAATTTTGTAAGGTTGCGTGTCTGCTGTTGTCGGAAGCTCCAATCTCTTGACGACTTCTGCTGAGATCAGGTTCTTTTGGCTACCGTTGTCAACAACAAAATGTAGAGGCATCCCCTTCACCCACATCTGCGAGTGGAATAGGCGCTCTTCTACCTCTGACTCTTCAGGATCCTTTAGTCGAATCTGTGCGGTAGCAATAGTGGCAGTGGGGTTTGCATCAATGATCTGCCTCCCATTGTCTACTGCTGTAGCATTGGGTTCAGAATCAGAATCAGGATCTGATTCTGAAGATTTGATCTCGGCCACTAATGACTGCTTTGAGCGACATTCATCAGTGTTGTGCCAAAGGGCTTTTATGAAATTCGCACCACTTACCAGTGTCCTTCTTTGTCTTTCGATCTCCCTTCTTTGCTTGTGGGGGGGGTTGGTTGTCATTTTCTTTTGCTGTGTTCTGCGGGCCAGGGTTTCCCTTGCCTTGCTTCTGCAGTGGATTCGCAGGTCCAGAGTCTCGCTTGTTCTTTTGTCGAAATTTCTCCTTGATTTTGACAGCATACCGATAGGCAGATCCAAGTGAAGAGATGTCGAGGAAGTCCATCTCAGTTCGGATGTACCGATGTAGACCACTGCGATATTTCAGGATTAGGTGCCTCTCGGAGTCTTTGATACCCAGCTTTGTCCGCAGAGTATGAAATTCGTTGGTATACTCCGACACCCTCTGGTCCCGTTCTTGACGGAGGATGGTCCATTTTGTGTACTGGTCAGCATAGTTTCCCACAGGGTAATACTGTTCCTTGACGGCATCTATGAAAGAGGCCCAAGTGGGAATTGTTTCAAACATTTTAGACTCGTCTGATAAGTTTTTCTCACAATAAGTACTCCACCAACGTTGAACATGGGGGATTGCCATAAGGAGCGCAAAGGTGATCTTTTCTCTGTCGGAAAAATTGTGAACAGAGAAATACCCTTCTAGAACATTCAACCAATTATCTAGGGCATCTGCATCAATATTGCCTTCAAATAAAGGAATATCAAAGTTAACTTGTACCTTGAAGGGAGTTGCATCCTCGAATCGGCTGCTTGTTGAAGATGCACTGGTCGCGGCCGCCATTTGCCAAAGGATTTGGGCGAAACTATCCATCATCTCGTTCCTCTGTCGCTCGAGGGCTTCCTCGAGCAGCGACTTGATAGGATCTCCTGCTCCATCGTATCTCTTTTCTTCCCCCATGGGAGGTCGTTTGGGACGGCGAGAATGATCAAGTGAAACTAGTTCGAGACCAAACTCTCTGTACTCGGACCTCGTCGGGGACATGCACCGAGAAACAATCAAAGAGCAGATTGCTCTGATACCACTGATCCTGATTTATGTGCAAACGAAATGAAAAAACATATATAGAATCATAATAAAAGACATTTTGCAAAGATAACAAAGATACAGTAAACACATATTCTATTAAATGGTGGAAATAGAACAGACTGTAATACAATTGCTAGAATGGTGGTAGCTATCTCTGAGAAGAGATGTGGTTGCTACGCTCATTCGTGCCAAGTTGAATACAAAATGAGGCCAAAGGGGCCTATTTATAATAAGAATGGGGCGAGAACCCCAAACGTCCCAAAACGTAACCCTAGAAGATGAACCGTCATAAAGTTTGCGGCCCCACGGTGGTAAGTTGAATAGTCAACTTCCCGGGGTCATAACTTTTACGTACGATCTCCGAATTGGGTGTTCGATAGCTCGTTGGAAAGGTCTATCTAGGATTTACAACTTTTGGTCAACCAAATGAATGCCAAGGGAAACCATTTGGCGCCAAATCTCCAAAAAATGTCGTTTAAGGCCTCAAAACGGCCCCAGAAGTTTAGGACTCGAAAAACTGCCGAAAAATTACTAGGAAACTGCCACAATGGACAATTGTTTTGAGCCAGTGGAATAGGTGGGTGGCCACCGATCTCCATCTGGATCAATCCTCCCTCCTTAGGAAGCAATGGTCTCCATTGCGTCGAATCCCATATCATATCTCGAACTGTGTGTTGAGTTGATCTCCTGGTGCGACATTTGTTGAAGTGAAGAGGATGCTTTTCTTTGGCATCCTGAGAGGGCTGTAATTGTTGTCTGGATGATTTGTTTCTGGATGAGCACCTTGAATGCGTGGCCTTTCATAGTAGAGGTACTTGGATAGATGAGGAAACAATGGCTCTATGTTCTTCTTGTGTCTGATGAGCAGAGACACCCTGTGCAGAGGGTGTGGAGGTCTTTGTGATCTTATGTTCTCCTTCAGACGCAATTGTGAATAGGAATATTTTTCTGATGTGGGAGTTTATCTTCCTACCCTGCGAGACTGTAGTAGGTGCAACTGTCTCTGGGATCCGGTAGGGTTGTCCTCCCAAGGTGACAATGACACTGCGAGGCCGTGACTCATATACAGCATGACACTTCCACATATATGGTTGTCCTAAAAGAACATCACAGACTTCAAGTGGGGCTACATCACACACTACCTCATCTTGGAAAGGCTTCATGCCATATGGTAGGAGGCATTGCTGAGTAATGCGGATACCATGTCCTTGGCTTAGCCAACCAATTTTGTAAGGTTGCGGGTGTGGTGTTGTCGGAAGCTCCAATCTCTTGACGACTTCTGCTGAGATCAGGTTCTTTTGGCTGCCGTTGTCAACAACAAAATGTAGAGGCATCCCCTTCACCCACATCTGCGAGTGGAATAGGCGCTCTTCTACCTCTGACTCTTAGGGATCCTTTAGTCGAATCTGTGCGGTAGCAACAGTGGCAGTGGGGTCTGCATCAATGATCTGCCTCCAATTGTCTGCGGCTATGGCATTGGGTTCAGAATTAGAATCAGGATCTGATTCTGAAGATTTGATCTCGACCACTAATGACTGCTTTGAGCGACATTCATCAGTGTTGTGCCAAAGGGATTTTATGAAATTTGCACCACTTACCAGTGTCCTTCTTTGTCTTTTGATCTCCCTTCTTTGCTTGTGGGGGGGATTGGTTTTCATTTTCTTTTGCTGTGTTCTGCGGGCCAGGGTTTCCCTTGCCTTGCTTCTGTGGTGGATTCGCATGTCCAGAGTCTCGCTTGTTCTTTTGTCGAAATTTCTCCTCGATTTTGACAACATACCGATAGGCGAATGCAAGTGAAGAGATGTCGAGGAAGTCCATCTCAGTTCGGATGTACCGATGTAGACCACTGCGATATTTCAGGATTAGGTGCCGCTCGGAGTCTTTCATACCCAGCTTTGTCTGCAGAGTATGAAATTTGTTGGTGTACTCCGACACCGTCTGGTCCCGTTCTTGACGTAGGATGGTCCATTTTGTGTATTGGTCATCATAGTTTCCCACAGGGTAATACTGTTCCTTGACGGCATCTATGAAAGAGGCCCAAGTGGGAATTGTTTCAAGCATTTCAGACTCATCTGATACGTTTTACTCACAATAAGTACTCCACCAATGTTGGACATGGGGGACTGCCACAAGGAGCACAAAGGTGATCTTTTCTCTATCGAAAAAATTGTGAACAGAAAAATACCCTTCTAGAACATTCAACCAATTATCCAGGGCATCTTCATCAATATTGCCTTCAAATAAAGGAATATCAAAGTTAACTTGTACCTTGAAGGGAGTTGCATCCCCGAATGGGCTGCTTGTTGAAGATGCACTGGCCGCGACCGGCATTGGCCGAAGGCTTTGGGCAAAACTATCCATCATCTCGTTCCTCTGTCGCTCGAGGGCTTCCTCGAGCAGCGACTTGATAGGATCTCCTGCTCCGTCGTCTCTCTTTTCTTCTCCCATGGGAGGTCGTTTGGGACAGCGAGAATGATCAAGTGAAACTAGTTCGAGACCAAACTCTCTGTACTCGGACCTCGTCGGGGACATGCACCGAGAAACAATCAAAGAGCAGATTGCTCTAATACCACTGATCCGGATTTATGTGTGAACAAAATTAAAGAACATATATAGAATCATAATAACAGACATTTTGCAAAGATAACAAAGATACAGTAAACACATATTCTATTAAATGGTGGAAATAGAACAGACTGTAATACAATTGCTAGAATGGTGGTAGCTATCTCTGAGAAGAGATGTGCCTGCTACGCTCATTCGTGCCAAGATGAATACAAAATGAGGCCAAAAGGGCCTATTTATAATAAGAATGAGGCAAGAACCCCAAAAGTCCCAAAACGTAACCGTAGAAGATGAACCGTCATAAAGTTTGCGGCCCCACGGTGGTAAGTTGAACAGTCAACTTCCCGGGGTCATAGCTTTTGCATACGATCTTCGATTTGGGCGTTCGATAGCTCGTTGGAGAGGTCTATCTAGGATTTACAACTTTTGGTCCACAAAATGAATTCCAAGGGCAACCATTTGGCCCCGAATCTCCAAAAAATGTCGTTTAAGGCCTCAAAACAACCCCAGAAGTTTAGGAGTCGAAAAACTGCAGAAAAATAACTAGGAAACTGCCACAATGGACAATTGTTTTGAGCCAGTGGAATAGGTGGGTGGCCACCGATATCCATCTGGATCAATCCTCCCTCCTTAGGAAGCAATGGTCTCCATTGCGTCGAATCCCGTATCATATCTCGAACTGTGTGTTGAGTTGATCTCCTGGTGCGACATTTGTTGAAGTGAAGAGGCTGCTTTTCTTTGGCATCCCGAGAGGGCTGTAATTGTGGTCTAGATGATTTGCTTCTAGATGAGCACCTTGAATGCGTGGCCTTGCATCATAGAGGTACTCAGATACATGAGGAAACAATGGCTCTATCTTCTTCTTGTGTCTGATGAGCAGAGACACCCTGTGCAGAGGGTGTGGAGGTCTCTGTGATCTTATGTTCTCCTTCAGACGCAATTGTGAAGAGGAATAATTTTCTGATGTGGGAGTTTATCTTCCTACCCTGCGAGACTGTAGTATGTGCAACTGTCTCTGGGATCCGGTAGGGTTTTCCTCCCAAAGTGACAATGACACTGCGAGGCCGTGACTCATATACAGCATGACACTTCCACATATATGGTTGTCCTAAAAGAACATCACAGACTTCAAGTGGGGTTACATCACACAGTACCTCACCTTGGAAAGGATTGACGCCATATGGTATTAGGCATTGCTGAGTAATGCGGATACCGCGTCCTTGGCTTAGCCAACCAATTTTGTAAGGTTGCGGGTGTGGTGTTCTCGGAAGCTCCAATCTCGTGACGACTTCTGCTGAGATCAGGTTCTTTTGGATGTCGTTGTCAACAACAAAATGTAGAGGCATCCCCTTCACCCACATCTGCGAGTGGAATTGGCGCTCTTATACCTCTGACTCTTCAGGATCCTTTAGTTGAATTTGTGCGGTAGAAACAGTGGCAGTGGGGTATGCATCAATGATCTGCCTCCCATTGTCTGCGGCTGTGGCATTGGGTTAAGAATTAGAATCAGGATATGATTCTGAATATTTGATCTCTGCCACTAATGACTTCTTTGAGCGACATTCATCAGTGTTGTGCCAAGGGCTTTTATGAAATTCGCACCACTTACCAGTGTCCTTTGTCTTTCGATCTCCCTTCTTCGCTTGTGGGGGGTATTGGTTGTCATTTTCTTTTGCTGTGTTCTGCGGGCCAGGGTTTCCCTTACCTTGCTTCTGTGGTGGATTCGCAGGTCTAGAGCCTCGCTTGTTCTTTTGTCGAAATTTCTCCTCGATTTTGACAGCATACCGATAGGCGGATCCAAGTGAAGAGATGTCGAGGAAGTCCATATCAGTTCGGATGTACCGATGTAGACCACTGCGATATTTCAGGATTAGGTGCCGCTCGAAGTCTTTGATACCCAGCTTTGTCCGCAGAGTATGAAATTGGTTGGTGTACTCCGACACCGTCTGGTCCCGCTCTTGAGGCAGGATGGTCCATTTTGTGTACTCGTCATCATAGTTTCCCATAGGGTAATACTGTTCCTTGACGGCATCTATGAAAGAGGCCGAAGTGGGAATTGTTTCAAACATTTCAGACTCGTCTGATAAGTTTTGCTCACAATAAGTACTCCACCAATGTTGGACATGGGGGACTGCCTTAAGGAGCACAAAGGTGATCTTTTCTCTGTCAGAAAAATTGTGAACAGAGAAATACCCTTCTAGAACATTCAACCAATTATTCAGGGCATCTGCATCAATATTGCCTTCAAATAAAGGAATATCAAATTTAACTTGTACATTGAAGGGAGTTGCATCCCCGAATCGGCTGCTTGTTGAAGATGCACTGGCCACGGTCGGCATTCGCCGAAGGATTTGGGAAAAACTATCCATCATCTCGTTCCTCTGTCGCTCGAGGGCTTCCTCGAGC
This sequence comes from Pseudotsuga menziesii, assembly GCA_001517045.1. Classification (NCBI taxonomy): domain Eukaryota; kingdom Viridiplantae; phylum Streptophyta; class Pinopsida; order Pinales; family Pinaceae; genus Pseudotsuga; species Pseudotsuga menziesii. The sequence goes on from LPNX010701483.1 coordinate 106,446, forward strand.
AGCGACTTGATAGGATCTCCTGCTCCGTCGTCTCTCTTTTCTTCCCCCATGGGAGGTCGTTTGGGACGGCAAGATGGATCAAGTGAAACTAGTTCGAGACCAAACTCTCTGTACTCAAACCTCGTCGGGGACATGCACTGAGAAACAATCAAAGAGCATATTGCTCTGATACCACTGATCTGGATTTATGTGCGAACGAAATGAAAGAAAATATATAGAATCATAATAACAGATATTTTGTAAAGATAACAAAGATACAGTAAACACATATTCTATTAAATGGCGGAAATAGAACAGACTGTAATACAATTGCTAGAATGGTGGTAGCTATCTCTGAGAAGAGATGTGGCTGCTACGCTCATTCATGCCAAGTTGAATACAAAATGAGGACAAAGGGGCCTATTTATAATAAGAATGAGGCGAGAACCCCAAAAGTCCCAAAACGTAACCCTAGAAGATGAACCATGATAAAGTTTGCGCCCCAACGGTGGTAAGTTGAACAGTCAACTTCCCAGGGTCTTAACTTTTGCATACGATCTCCGATTTGGGTGTTCGATAGCTCGTTGGAAAGGTCTATCTAGGATTTACAACTTTTGGTCAGCAAAATGAATGCCAAAAATAAACATTTGGCCCCGAATCTCCAAAAATTGTCGTTTAAGGCCTCAAAATGGCCCCGAAAATTTAGGACTCGAAAAACCGCCGAAAAATAACTAGGAAACTACCACAATGGACAATTGTTTTGAGCCAGTGGAATAGGTTGATGGCCACCGATCTCCATATGTATCAGTCCTCCCTCCTTAGGAAGCAATGGTCTCCATTGCGTCGAATCCCGTATCATATCTCGAACTGTGTGTTGAGTTGATCTCCTGGTGCGACATTTGTTGAAGTGAAGAGGCTGCTTTTCTTTGGCATCCCGAGAGGGCTGTAATTGTTGTCTGGATGATTTGTTTCTGGATGAGCACCTTGAATGCGTGGCCTTGCATCGTAGAGGTACTTGGATAGATGAGGAAACAATGGCTCTATCTTCTTCTTGTGTCTGATGAGCAGAGACACCTTGTGCAGAGGGTGTGGAGGTCTCTGTGATCTTATGTTCTCCTTCAGACGCAATTGTGAAGAGGAATAATTTTCTAATGTGGGAGTTTATCTTCCTACCCTGTGAGACTGTAGTAGGTGAAACTATCTCTGGGATCCAGTAGGGTTATCCTCGCAAAGTGACAATGACACTGCGAGGTCGTGACTCATATACAGCATGACGCTTCCACATATATGGTTGTCCTAAAAGAACATCACAGACTTCAAGTGGGGCTACATCACACAGTACCTCATCTTGGAAAGGCTTTATGCCATATGGTAGGAGGCATTGCTGAGTAATGCGGATACCGTGTCCTTGGCTTAGCCAACCAATTTTGTAAGGTTGCGGGTGTGGTGTTGTCGGAAGCTCTAATCTCTTGACGAATTCTGCTGAGATCAGGTTCTTTTGGCTGCCGTTCTCAACAAAAAAATGTAGAGGCATCCCCTTCACCCACATCTGCGAGTGGAATAGGCGGCTTCAGGATCCTTTAGTTGAATCTGTGCGGTAGCAACAGTGGCAGTGCGGTCTGCATCAATGATCTGCCTCCCATTGTCTGCGGCTGTGGCATTGGGTTCAGAATCAGAATCAGGATCTGATTCTGAATATTTGATCTCGGGCACTAATGACTGCTTTGAGCGACATTCATCAGTGTTGTGCCAAGGGATTTTATGAAATTCGCACCACTTACCAGTGTCCTTCTTTGTCTTTCGATCTCCCTTCTTTGCTTGTGGGGGGGATTGGTTGTCAATTTCTTTTGCTGTGTTCTGCGGGCCAGGGTTTCCCTTGCCTTGCTTCTGCGGTGAATTCGCAGTTCCAGAGTCTCGCTTGTTCTTTTGTCGAAATTTCTCCTCGATTTTGACAGCATACCGATAGGCGGATCCAAGTGAAGAGATGTCGAGGAAGTCCATCTCAGTTCGGATGTACCAATGTAGAACAATGTGATATTTCAGGATTAGGTGCCGCACGGAGTCTTTGATACCCAGCTTTGTCCGCAGAGTATGAAATTTGTTGGTGTACTCCGACATCGTCTAGTCCCGTTCTTGACGCAGGATGGTCCATTTTGTGTACTGGTCATCATAGTTTCCCATAGGATAATACTGTTCCTTGACGGCATCTATGAAAGAGGCCCAAGTGTGAATTGTTTCAAACATTTTAGACTCGTCTGATAAGTTTTGCTCACAATAAGTACTCCACCAATGTTGGACATGGGGGACTGCCTTAAGGAGCGCAAAGGTGATCTTTTCTCTGTCGGAAAAATTGTGAATAGAGAAATACCCTTCTAGAACATTCAACCAATTATCCAGGGCATCTGTATCAATATTGCGTTCAAATAAAGGAATATCAAAGTTAACTTGTACCTTGAAGGGAGTTGCATCCCCGAATCGGCTGCTTGTTGAAGATGCACTGGCCACGGCCGGCATTGGCCGAAGTATTTGGGCGAAACTATCCATCATCTCCTTCCTCTGTCGCTCGAGGGCTTCCTCGAGCAGAGACTTGATAGGATCTCCTGCTCCTTCGTCTCTCTTTTCTTCCCCCATGGGAGGTCGTTTGGGACGGCGAGAATGATCAAGTGAAACTAGTTCGAGACCAAACTCTGTGTACTCGGACCTCGTCAGGGACATGCACCGAGAAATAATCAAAGAGCATATTGCTCTGATACCACTGATACGGATTTATATGCGATCGAAATGAAATAAAATATATAGAATCATAATAACAGACATTTTACAAAGATAACAAAGATATAGTAAACACATATTCTATTAAATGGCGGAAATAGAACAGACTGTAATACAATTGCTAGAATGGTGGTAGCTATCTCTGAGAAGAGATGTGGCTGCTATGCTCATTCGTGCCAAGATTAATAGAAAATGAGGCCAAAGGGGCCTATTTATAATAAGAATGAGGCGAGAACCCCAAAAGTCCCAAAACGTAACTCTAGAAGATGAACCGTCATAAATTTTGCGGCCCCACGGTGGTAAGTTGAACAGTCAACTTCCCGGGGTCATAACTTTTGCATACGATCTCTGATTTGGGCGTTCGATAGCTCGTTGGAAAGGTCTATCTAGGATTTACAACTTTTGGTCGGACAAATGAATTCCAAAGGAAACCATTTGGCCCCAAATCTCTAAAAAATGTTGTTTAAGGCCTCAAAACAGCCCTGAAAGTTTAGGATTCGAAAAACTACCGAAAAATAACTAGGAAACGGCCACAATGGACAATTTTTTTGAGCCAGTAGAATAGGTGGGTGGCCATCGATCTCCATCTGGATCAATCCTCCCTCCTTAGGAAGCAATGGTCTCCATTGCGTCGAATCCCGTATCATATCTCGAACTATGAGTTGATCTCCTGGTGCGACATTTGTTGAAGTGAAGAGGCTGCTTTTCTTTGGCATCCCAAGAGGGTTGTAATTATTGTCTGGATGATTTGTTTCTGGATGAGCACCGTGAATGCGTGGCCTTGCATCGTATAGAAACTTGGATATATGAGGAAACAATGGCTCTATATTCTTCTTGTGTCTGATGAGCAGAGACACCCTGTGCAGAGGGTGTGGAGGTCTCTATGATCTTATGTTCTCCTTTAGACGCAATTGTGAAGAGGAATAATTTTCTAATGTGGGAGTTTATCTTCCTACCGTGAGAGACTGTAGTAGGTGCAACTGTCTCTGGGATCCGGTAGGGTTGTCCTCCCAAAGTGACAATGACACTGCGAGGCCGTGACTCATATACAGCATGACGCTTCCACATATATGGTTGTCCTAAAAGAACATTACAGACTTCTAGTGGGGCTACATCACACAGTACCTCATCTTGGAAAGGCTAGATGCCATATGGTAGGAGGCATTGCTGAGTAATGCGGATACCGTGTCCTTGGCTTAGCCAACCAATTTTGTAAGGTTGCAGGTGTGGTGTTGTCGGAAGCTCCAATCTCGTGACGACTTCTGCTGAGATCAGGTTCTTTTGGCTGCCGTTGTAAACATCAAAATGTAGAGGCATCCCCTTCACCCACATCTGCGAGTGGAATAGGCTCTCTTCTACCTCTGACTCTTCAGGATCCTTTAGTTGAATCTGTGCGGTAGCAACAGTGGCAGTGGGGTCTGCATCAATGATCTTCCTCCCATTGTCTGCGGCTGTGGCATTGGGTTCAGAATCAGAATCAAGATCTGATTTGGAATATTTGTTCTCGGCCACTAATGACTGCTTTAAGCGACATTCATCAGTGTTGTGCCAAGGGATTTTATGAAATTCGCACCACTTACCAGTGTCCTTCTTTGTCTTTCGATCTCCCTTCTTTGCTTGTGGGGGGGATTGGTTGTCATTTTCTTTTTCTATGTTCTATGGGCCAGGGTTTCCCTTGCCTTGCTTCTGCGGTGGATTCGCAGGTCCAGAGTCTCGCTTGTTCTTTTGTCGAAATTTCTCCTTGATTTTGATAGCATACCGATAGGCGGATCCAAGTGAAGAGATGTTGAGGAAGTCCATCTCAGTTCAGATTCACCGATGTATACCACTGCGATATTTTAGGATTAGGTGCCGCTTGGTGTCTTTGATACCCAGATTTTTCCGTAGAGTATGAAATTTGTTAGTGTACTACGACAAAGCCTGGTCCCATTCTTGACGCAGGATGGTCCATTTTGTGTACTGGTCATCATAGTTTCACACAGGGTAATAAATTTCCTTGACGGCATCTATGAAAGAGGCCCAAGTGTGAATTGTTTCAAACATTTCAGACTCGTCTGATAAGTTTTGCTCACAATAAGTACTCCACCAATGTTGTACATGGGGGACTGCCTTAAGGAGCGCAAAGGTGATCTTTTCTCTGTCGGAAAAATTGTGAACAGAGAAATACCCTTCTAGAACATTCAACCAATTATCCAGGGCATCTGCATCAATATTGCCTTCAAATAAAGGAATATCAAAGTTAACTTATACCTTGAAGGGAGTTGCATCCTTGAATCGGCTGCTTGTTGAAGATGCACTGGCCGCGGCCGGCATTCGCCGAAGGATTTGGGCGAAACTATCCATCATCTCGTTCCTCTGACGCTCGAGGCCTTCTTCGAGCAGCGACTTGATAGGATCTCCTGCTCCGCCGTCTCTCTTTTCTTCCCCCATGGGAGGTCGTTTGGGACGGCGAGAATGATCAAGTGAAACTAGTTCGAGACCAAACTCTCTGTACTCGGACCTCGTCGGGGACATGCACCGAGAAACAATCAAAGAGCAGATTGCTCTGATACCACTGATCCGGATTTATGTGCGAACGAAATGAAAGAACATATATAGAATCATAATAACAGACATTTTGCAAAGATAACAACGATACAGTAAACACATATTCTATTAAATGGCAGAAATAGAACAGACTGTAATACAATTGCTAGAATGGTGGTAGCTATCTCTGAGAAGAGATGTGGCTGCTACGCTCATTCGTGCCAAGCTGAATACAAAATGAGACCAAAGGAGCCTGTTTATAATAATAATGAGGCGAGAACCCCAAAAGTCCCAAAACGTAACCCTATAAGATGAACCGTCATAAAGTTTGCGGCCCCACGGTGGTAAGTTGAACAGTCAACTTCCCGGGGTCATAAATTTTGTATACGATTTCCAATTTGGGCGTTTGATAGCTCGTTGGAAAGGTCTATCTAGGATTTACAACTTTTGTTCAGCCAACGGACTTTCGATGGCAATCGTTTGGCCCCGAATCTCCAAAAAATGTCATTTAGGGCCTCAAAACGGCACCAGAAGTTTAGGACTCGAAAAACTGCCGAAAAATAACTAGGAAACTGCCACAATGGACAATTGTTTTGAGCCAGTGGAATAGGTGGGTGGCCACCGATCTCCATCTGGATCAATCCCCCCTCCTTAGGAAGCAATGGTCTCGATTGCGTCGAATCCTGTATCATATCTCGAACTGTGTGTTGAGTTGATCTCCTGGTGCAACATTTGTTGAAGTGAAGAGGCTGCTTTTCTTTGGCATCCCGAGAGGGCTGTAATTGTTGTCTGGATGATTTTTTTCTGGATGAGCAGCTTGAATGCATGGCCTTGCATCGTAGAGGTACTTGGATAGATGAGGAAACAATGGCTCTATCTTCTTCTTGTGTCTGATGAGCAGAGACACCCTGTGCAGAGGGTGTGGAGGTCTCTGTGATCTTATGTTCTCCTTCAGACGCAATTGTGAAGAGGAATAATTTTCTGATGTGGGAGTTTATCTTCCTACCCTGCGAAAATGTAGAAGGTGCAACTGTGTCTGGGATCCGGTAGTGTTGTTCTCCCAAAGTGACAATGACACTGCGAGGCCGTGACTCATATACAGCATCACGCTTCCACATATATGGTTGTCCTAAAATAACATCACAGACTTCAAGTGGGGCTACGTCACACAGTACCTCGTCTTAGAAAGGCTTGATGCCATATGGTAGGAGGCATTACTGAGTAATGTGGATACCGCGTCCTTGGCTTAGCCAACCAATTTTGTAAGGTTGCGGGTGTGGTGTTTTCGGAAGCTCCAATCTCTTGATGACTTCTGCTAAGATCAGGTTCTTTTAGCTGCCATTGTCAACAACAAAATGTAGAGGCATCCCCTTCACCCACATCTGCGAGTGGAATAGGCACTCTTCTACCTCTGACTCTTCAGGATCCTTTAGTTGAATCTGTGCGGTAGCAACAGTGGCAATGGGGTCTCCATCAATGATCTGCCTCCCATTGTCTGTGGCTGTGGCTTTGGGTTCAGAATCAGAATCAGGATCTGATTCTGAAGATTTGATCTCGGCCACTAATGACTGCTTTGAGCGACATTCATCAGTGTTGTGCAAAGGGATTTTATGAAATTCGCACCACTTACCAGTGTCCTTCTTTGTCTTTCGATCTCCCTTCTTTGCTTGTGGGGGGGATTGGTTGTCATTGTCTTTTGCTGTGTTCTGCGGGCCAGGGTTTCCCTTTCCTTGCTTCTGCGGTGGATTCGCAAGTCCAGAGTCTTGCTTGTTCTTTTGTCGAAATTTCTCCTCGATTTTGACAGTATACGGATAGGCGGATCCAAGTGAAGAGATGTCGAGGAAGTCCATCTCAGTTCGGATGTACCAATGTAGACCACTGCGATGTTTCAGGATTAGGTGCCACTCAGAGTCTTTTATACCCAGCTTTGTCCACAGAGTATGAAATCTGTTGGTGTACTCCGACACCGTTTGGTCCCGTTCTTGACGCAGGATGGTCCATTTTGTGTACTGGTCATCATAGTTTCCCACAGGGTAATACTGTTCCTTGACGGCATCTATGAAAGAGGCCCAAGTGGGAATTGTTTCGAACATTTCAGACTCGTCTGATAAGTTTTTCTCACAATAAGTACTCCACCAATGTTGGACATGGGGGACTGCCTTAAGGAGCGCAAAGGTGATCTTTTCTCTGTCGGAAAAATTGTGAACAGAGAAATACCCTTCTAGAACATTCAACCAATTATCCAGGGCATCTGCATCAATATTGCCTTCAAATAAAGGAATATCAAAGTTAACTTGTACCTTTAAGGGAGTTGCATCCCCAAATCGGCTGCTTGTTGAAGATGCACTGGCTGCGGCCGGCATTCGCTGAAGGATTTGGGCGAAACTATCCATCATCTCGTTCCTCTGTCGCTCGAGGGATTCCTCGAGAAGCGACTTGATAGGATCTCCTGCTCCATCGTCTCTCTTTTCTTCCCCCATGGGAGGTCGTTTGGGACAGCGAGAATGATCAATTGAAACTAGTTTGAGACCAAACTCTCTGTACTCGGACCTCGTCGGGGACATGCACCGAGAAACAATCAAAGAGTAGATTGCTCTGATACCACTGATCCGGATTTATGTGCGAACGAAATGAAAGAACATATATAGAATTATAATAGTAGACATTTTGCAAAGATAACAAAGATACAGTAAACACATATTCTATTAAATGGTGGAAATAGAATAGACTGTAATACAATTGCTAGAATGGTGGTAGCTATCTCTGAGAAGAGATGTGGTTGCTACGCTCATTCGTGCCAAGCTTAATAAAAAATGAGTCCAAAGAGGCCTATTTATAATAAGAATGAGGCGAGAACCCCAAAAGTCCCAAAATGTAACCCTAGAAGATGAAGCGTCATAAAGTTTGCGGCCCCACGGTGGTAAGTTGAACAGTCAACTTCCCGGGGTCATAACTTTTGCATACAATCTCTGATTTGGGCGTTCGATAGCTCGTTGGAAAGGTTTATCTAGGATTTACAACTTTTGGTCGGTAAAATCAATACTGATGGCAACCATTTGGCCCCGAATCTCCAAAAAATGTCGTTTAAGGCCTCAAAACGGCACCCGAAGTTTAGGGCTCGAAAAACTGCCGAAAAATAACTAGGAAACTGCCACAATGTACAATTGTTTTGATCCAGTGGAATAGGTGGGTGGCCACCGATCTCCATCTGGATCAATATTCCCTCCTTAGGAAGCAATGGTCTCCATTACGTCGAATCCCGTATCATATCTCGAACTGTGTGTTGAGTTGATATCCTGGTGCGACATTTGTTGAAGTGAAGAGGTTGCTTCTCTTTGGCATCCCGAGAGGGCTGTAATTGTTGTTTGGATGATTTGTTTCTGGATGAGCACCTTGAATGTGTGGCCTTGCATCGTAGAGGTACTTGGATAGATGAGGAAACAATAGATCTATCTTCTTCTTGTGTCTTATAAGCAGAGACACCCTGTGCAGAGGGTGTGGAGGTCTCGGTGATCTTATGTTCTCCTTCAGACTCAATTGTGAAGAGGAATAATTTTCTGATGTGGGAGTTTATCTTCCTACCCTGCGAGACTGTAGTAGGTGCAACTGTCTCTAGGATCCGGTAGGGTTGTCCTCCCAAAGTGACAATGACACTTCGAGGCCATGACTCATATACATCATGACACTTCCACATATATGGTTGTCCTAAAAGAACATCACAGACTTCAAGTGGGGCTACATCACACAGTACCTCATCTTGGAAAGGCTTGATGACATATGGTAGGAGGCATTGCTGAGTAATGCGGATACCGCGTCCTTGGCTTAGCCAAGCAATTTTGTAAGGTTGCGGGTGTGGTGTTGTCGGAAGTTCCAATCTCTTGACGACTTCTGCTAGGATCAGGTTCTTTTGGCTGCCGTTGTCAACAACAAAAATGTAGAGGAATCCCCTTCACCCACATCTGCGAGTGGAATAGGCGCTCTTCTACCTCTGACTCTTCAGGATCCTTTAGTTGAATCCGTGCGGTAGCAACAGTGGCAGTGGGGTCTGCATCAATGATCTACCTCCCATTGTCTGTGGCTGTGGCATTGGGTTCAGAATCAGAATCAGGATCTAATTCTGAAGAATTGATCTCGACCACTAATGACTGCTTTGAGCGACATTCATCAGTGTTGTGCCAAGGGCTTTTATGAAATTTGCACCACTTACCAGTGTCCTTCTTTGTCTTTCGATCTCCCTTCTTTGCTTCTGGGGGGGATTGGTTGTCATTTTTTTTGTTGTGCTCTGCAGGGCAGGGTTTCCCTTGCCTTGCTTCTGCGGTGGCTTCGTAGGTCCAGAGTCTCGCTTGTTCTTCTCTTAAAATTTCTCCTCGATTTTGACAGCATACCGATAGGTGGATCCAAGTGAAGAGATGTCGAGGAATTCCATCTCAGTTCGGATGTACCGATGTAGACCACTGCGATATTTCAGTATTAGGTGCCGCTCAGAGTCTTTGATACCCAGCTTTGTCCGCAGAGTATGAAATTTGTTGGTGTACTCCGACACCGTCTGGTCCCGTTCTTGACGCAGGATGGTCCATTTTGTGTACTGGTCATCATAGTTTCCCACAGGGTAATACTATTCCTTGACGGCATCTATGAAAGAGGCCCAAGTGGGAATTGTTTCAAACATTTCAGACTCGTCTGATAAGTTTTGCTCACAATAATTACTCCACCAATGTTGGACATGGGGGACTGCCTTAAGGAGCGCAAAGGTGATCTTTTCTCTGTCGAAAAAATTGTGAACAGAGAAATACCCTTCTAGAACATTCAACCAATTATCTAGGGCATCTGCATCAATATTGCCTTCAAATAAAGGAATATCAAAGTTAACTTGTACCTTGAAGGGAGTTGCATCACCGAATCGTCTGCTTGTTGAAGATGCACTGGCCGCGACCGGCATTCGTCGAAGGATTTGGGTGAAACTATCCATCATCTCGTTCCTCTGTCGCTCGAGGGCTTCCTCGAGCAGCGACTTGATAGGATCTCCTACTCCGTCGTATCTCTTTTCTTCCCCCATGGGAGGTCGTTTGGGACGGCGAGAATGATCAAGTGAAACTAGTTTGAGACCAAACTCTCTGTACTCGGATCTCGTCGGGGACATGCACCGAGAAACAATCAAAGAGCAGATTGCTCTGATACCACTGATCCGGATTTATGTGCGAACGAAATGAAGGAACATATATAGAATCATAATAACATACATTTTGCAAAGATAACAAAGATACAGTAAACACATATTCTATTAAATGGCGGAAATAGAACAGACTGTAATACAACTGCTAGAATGGTGGTAACTATCTCTGAGAAGAGATGTGGCTGCTACGCTCATTCGTGCCAAGCTGAATACAAAATGAGGCCAAAGGGGCCTATTTATAATAAGAATGAGGTGAGAATCCCAAAAGTCCCAAAACATAACCCTAGAAGATGAACCGTCATAAATTTTTCGGCCCCATGGTGGTAAGTTGAACAGTCAACTTCCCGGGGTCATAACTTTTGCATACGATCTCCCATTTTTTGCGTTCGATAGCTCGTTGGAAAGGTCTATCTAGGATTTACAACTTTTGGTCGGCCAAATCAATTCCAAAGGAAATCATTTGGCCCCGAATCTCCAAAAAATGTCGTTTAAGGCCTCAAAACGGCCCCGTAAGTTTAGGACTCGAAAAACTGCTGAAAAATAACTAGGAAACTGCCACAATGGACAATTGTTTTGAGCCAGTGGAATAGTTGGGTGGCCACTGATCTCCATCTGGATCAATCCTCCCTCCTTAGGAAGCAATGGTCTCCATTGCGTCGAATCCCGTATCATATCTCGAACTGTGTGTTGAGTTGATCTCCTGGTGCGACATTTGTTGAAGTGAAGAGGCTGCTTTTCTTTGGCATCCCGAGAGGGCTGTAATTGTTGTCTAGATGATTTGTTTCTGGATGAGCACCTTGAATGTGTGGCCTTGCATCGTAGAGGTACTTGGATAGATGAGGAAACAATGGCTCTATCTTCTTCTTGTGTCTGATGAGCAGAGACACCCTGTGCAGAGGGTGTGGAGGTCTCTGTGATCTTATGTTCTCCTTCAGACACAATTGTGAAGAGGAATAATTTTCTGATTTGGGGGTTTAGCTTCCTACCCTGCGAGACTGTAGTAGGTGCAACTGTCTCTAGGATCCGGTAGGGTTGTCCTCCCAAATTGACAATGACACTGCGAGGCCATGACTCATATACAGCATGACGCTTCCACATATATGGTTGTCGTGAAAGAACATCACAGACTTCAAGTGGGGCTACATCACACAGTACCTCATCTTCTAAAGGCTTGATGCCATATGGTAGGAGGAATTGCTGAGTAATGCGGATAGCGCGTCCTTGGCTTAGCCAACCAATTTCATAAGGTTGCGGGTGTGGTGTTGTCGGAAGCTCCAATCTCTTGACGACTTCTGCTGAGATCAGGTTCTTTTGGCTGCCATTGTCAACAACAAAATGTAGAGGCATCCCCTTCACCCACATCTGCGAGTGGAATAGGTGCTCTTCTACCTCTGACTCTTCAGGATCCTTTAGTTGAATCTGTGCGGTAGCAACAGTGGCAGTGGTGTCTGCATCAATGATCTGCCTGCCATTGTCTGCGGCTGTGGAATTGGGTTCAGAATCAGAATCAGGATTTGATTCTGAAGATTTGATCTCGGCCACTAATGACTGCTTTGAGCGACATTCATCAGTGTTGTGCCAAGGGCTTTTATGAAATTCGCACCACTTACTAGTGTCCTTCTTTGTCTTTCAATCTCCCTTCTTTGCTTGTGGGGGGGATTGGTTGTCATTTTCTTTTGCTGTGTTCTGCGGGCCAGGGTTTCCCTTTCCTTGCTTCTGCGCTGGATTCGTAGGTCCAGAGTCTCGCTTGCTCTTTTGTCGAAATTTCTCCTCAATTTTGACAGCATACCGATAGGTGGATCCAAGTGAAGAGATGTCGAGGATGTCCATCTCAGTTCGGATGTACTGATGTAGACCACTGCGATATTTCAGGATTAGGTGCCGCTCGAAGTCTTTGACACCCAGCTTTGTCCGCAGAGTATGAAATTTGTTGGTGTACTCCGACACCATCTGGTCCCGTTCTTGACACAGGATGGTCCATTTTGTGTACTGGTCATCATAGTTTTCCACAGGGTAATACTATTCCTTGACGGCATCTATGAAAGAGGCCCAAGTGGGAATTGTTTCAAACATTTCAGACTCGTCTGATAAGTTTTGCTCACAATAAGTAATCCACCAATGTTGGACATGGGGGACTGCCTTAAGGAGCGCAAAGGTGATCTTTTCTTTGTCGAAAAAATTGTGAACAGAGAAATACCCTTCGAGAACATTCAACCAATTATCCAGGGCATCTGCATCAATATTGCCTTCAAATAAAGGAATATCAAAGTTAACTTGTACCTTGAAGGGAGTTGCATCCCCGAATCGGCTGCTTGTTGAAGATGCACTGGCCGTGACCGCCATTCGCCAAAGGATTTGGGATTCCTCGAGCAGCGATTTGATAGGATCTCCTGCTCCGTCGTCTCTCTTTTCTTCCCCCATGGGAGGTCGTTTGGGACGGCGAGAATGATCAAGTGAAACTAGTTCGAGACCAAACTCTCTGTACTCGGACCTCGTCGGGGACATGCACCGAGAAACAATCAAAGAGTAGATTGCTCTGATACCACTGATCCGGATTTATGTGCGAACGAAATGAAAGAACATATATAGAATCATAATAACATACATTTTGCAAAGATAACAAAGATACAGTAAACACATATTCTATTAAATGGCGGAAATAGAACATACTGTAATACAATTGCTAGAATAGTGGTAGCTATCTCTGAGAAGAGATGTGGCTGCTACGCTCATTTGTGCCAAGCTGAATACAAAATGAGGACAAAGGGGCCTATATATAATAATAATGAGGCGAGAACCCCAAAAGTCCCAAAACGTAACCCTAGAAGATGAACCGTCATAAAGTTGGCGGCCCCATTGTGGTAAGTTGAACAATCAACTTCCCGGGGTCATAACTTTTGCATACGATCTCCGATTTGGGCGTTCGATAGCTCGTTGGAAAGGTATATCTAGGATTTACAACTTTTGGTTGGCCAAATGCATGCCAAATGCAACCATTTGGCCCCGAATCTCCAAAAAATGTCGTTTAAGACCTCAAAACGGCCCCGGAAGTTTAGGACTCGAAAAAATGCCGAAAAATAACTAGGAAACTGCTACAATGGACAATTGTTTTGAGCCAGTGGAATAGGTGGGTGGCCACCAATCTCCATCTGGATCACCAATATACACAGCTTCAAAAAGAGGTGTCACGCCAAATTTACCCAATAAGGGAGTGAGTGGTTCAATGCATAGAATGAGACCAAAGAAATCTACTCTTGTCTCCAACAACACAGTAAGTGTGATGGTAGCTTCTACTCCCGAACCATATTTACTGAATATAACTTTGCTTAGCAACATCATGGTGAAATGTAAAGAAATTGAAAATCATATGAAGGGATTCAAAGTTATTTAGATGCTTCGCACTAGATTTTCCCCAGCTAAGAGGAACAATCCAATTAACGCACTAGTGTTCAGATTACCTTGTATGATTGGGCCTCCTCAAGCGAGCAGTATGAAAACAATTAAAATGAAATTAGGAATAGTCCTTAAGCCCTTAAAGTTGATGTAAATGGATATTTATGTGTGTGTGTATTTCTGGCTAGAGAGATATGTCAGAAGGCATGGATCTTTGTACTTGTTTCAGCAAGTACTGGTGATAATTACATAACATATTTAAGTTGTAAACATTTTGGTTCTCATGTTGAGGCTGTGTAAAGTACATTATGCAAGAATAAGTCTCCCCATATAGAGTATCCACTAACGTGACACATATTATTATGTATATATGTATCATGTATCAACAAGAATCTTGTTGCCAAAGAACCTAAGATATGACATATATTACCTGTGCCTTCAGTTTGGTGTTCCATGTGACTTCAATAAGGTTGATTCTAATACCGTACGCAACCACCAAAGCGGCAAGGTCTCTCACATATATTGAAGTCAATAGGAACTTAAAACTCTCCATCATTCCCATCTTTGGTTTCTCTTGTAAAAAGTACGAGAGGTTGAGTTAAAGAACCTAAAATAACTTATGTTCTTAACATATCACATTCGAAAAACTGCAATAAATTAGAATATAGATATACCTTCTTATTACAAGCTTATCCCTTGGGAAGTGTAGGATCCTCCATTACAAATTTATTTACCCACCAATATATTCCACATGTAATCCCGAGCAGCACCAAAATGTGCATCATTCCCTTCAAGGAGAATTCCCAACCATCCACACCAGGCCCAAGATTCTTACGCATATGGGAGAAATACTTAACAATTCTCCCCGAAAAAATCAAGGGTACATTGGCTCCTAGGACAAATAGAGAGTAGAACTGATTTTCTTCATCCACTATTGTAATTTGCAAACAACCCCAAATATCTCATCCCTTATATTGGTATAACTTGTATCCATTTTCATTTTCAAAATAGACTTGTTTTAGATATAAATCCAAAAAAACAGCATCACCCATCCATAGAAATGAGTTGCAATTACCAAAATGCAACTCAAACTACAGGCTAGAATAAGATTTCGAATTCTCTTTCTACTTTAAACGAATCTGACAAACTTACACCATCTTCTGTAATAAATCCATCCACAAAACAACTCATTCTATTTTTTTGGGATATTTTTCAATTTTTCGAACAAAATCCTATTAGTAGTTGCATTGGAATACTAGTGCCTTGCAAAGATTGTACAATAAGACTAATGCGAACTGCTCTGCTTCATAAGATAAGGTGAATACTTTATTACACTCACATATTCTATTGTATCATGCTATGTCTATATTTTTTACTTTAAAAACATTATAGTACAACAGTTCTTCTCTGATAATAAACCTAGTCTCTAAGAATACTAGTCTATTTATACCACGACATTACTTCCCAAGTTTAATTTGTGTCAAATATTAGCCACTGTAATTTGCATCGAACACCAATACGTTTATACTAACATACATATCAAAGACAACAAGCAAATCCATAAGTGAGTGCTTAAACAAATTCTTAATGAATCTCTCACATCAATTCGACCAATCAATTATGCTTTATCAAACTCTCAACCCTTTCATTATCACCATTGGACCAAAGAAATCCTTTTTAGACCATAAATCACCACTAGACCAAAGAAATCCTTCTTATACCATAGTTTAAAATGAGTTTTTAATTACACAATACTTTAAAGTGTTTATTAGGATCTTATTGGCTAATTTAATCGAACACTCACCCTTCCAAAACAATCCTTATGAGTTTTGTTGATAGATGAAGGATCAGCCCTGGAAAGAGTTAGCCAAGGGATTTATTGGGTTGTACCACTCATTTAGTTTCCTTCATAGTTCTTTAAATGGTCGTTTTATTTCAATATTTTGTTATGACCATTTAAACTATATGTTTTGGTTTAATCCACCATTATTTTTGGTAAACAAAAAACTATTATGACAGATAAATCGTCTGAGAGTGAAAGATGTCGTTCTCCCAAATAAATCCAAATATAAAATATTTTGAAACCCATAATTAAAAAAGTGATCTTTCAGAACTCTGCACTACATATTCATTCTGAGTCTGGACAGAGGAATGGATCTGGTCACAACCCTCTAGGACATATGATTGATTAATTATCTTCCATCCTTCTAGGTATTGGATTCCTTCCACTAAATAAGCATTGACCTGTATATTAGTCCAAATTCCTACGTCTCCTAAAAAAGGGTCTCTATCGAGAAGCTTTGCAATACTTGGCAAAAATATTGTAGTAACTTACCACTAGTAAAGTGTTGCCTAGAACTACAACAATTGTTATTAGGGAACGACTGATGGTGTTGGTGGAGTAGTTGTGCTTGGTGGGCCCTTTACTTATGGCCCCATCTGGTGACGCTCCCCATCCAAACTCATATCTACCTGCTGAAATTTCCCTTGGACGAGATTTCTACGGAGGCAAACTCATGGCCAATTTATTTAACATATCTACTTCAAACCTATAAATTTGTTTAAAATACATAGATGTAATTAGTTACTATGTTCGTGGAGAATGAAGGATAATAAACCCATTGCAAAATCATAAATAACGCCACTAAAAATTTAGAGTGAATTGGTGTAACTACACAAAATTGATGAGAAAACTGCAAATCACCTCAGAGAAGGCGTATTCATGGTGTGCTAAACTCTGCAAAATGATGGAATAGACTACCCATTAGGAAAATATACTCCATGGGTACAGTTTTCATGAGTTTTTGAGCTTCTTAAAGTAAAACCAATAGATTTTGAACTTCTAAATCGAATTGATATTGAATCACAGACACCTAGCCCCGGGACTACCAAATGTTATGGATTTATTCTTTCATGATTTTGATTATAAAATACCTATATTAGAAAGAAACTGGAACCTAACACAATAATTTCCAAATTGTAGCGACAAAAGATATTTATCTCATGTAAGCAACTTAGGTATCCTTGGGCTCTATACCCTATCTAGGAATAGATCATGCATGTAATATAAAGTATTTCCATATATGTTGATGTACAGACCTACATTAAATGCATGATTCCTCCTGCTGCTGTACAATATAACTGTGTGCACTCGGGTGCTATATGGAATACTTTCTGAACCAAACCAGGTAAAATTTAACATAACATTCAGATCCATGCATAATTGTTGATAACCAAAATCTAAATTATTCTTGGTGAAATATTATGTCGTGTTGAGTTAATCACGCAAATCAACAATCCTAAAAAATGGTTATCAGTTCTGGATCATTATCTTATGCATATCCTTTTAATCTGTGCAAGTTCGACACTCGATGTGTTTCTTCTTCATAATGAGCAGTGTTGGAGATTCATGGGGTGTGGTACTAGGCCTAATTTTTCCATTTTCCAATAATTAATCTATCGAATGCTCAGTCTATGAATTCCACAGGTGTGGTTTTGTATGTAGGGTAATTTAGTAAGGATGAATATAATACCCAATCAATAGAATTTTGTTTGGCCCGAAACAGTAGGAACCACTTGGATCCTTAAAATACATCAGTATAAGAGTCAATGACGGCTTGAATATGAGATGTAGGATACCTGCCTTTGTTGTTCTTTGGAAAACCACACAAAGAATCACATACTTATTCAAACTAGCATGTTTAATAGTTTTCCTACTAGAGAGCAAAAAATTAGCATAAGAAGTTATGCTTGTACAATGTAGACCTTACCATATTTGTGAATTATGTAGGTTTTGTGATACCCTTCATAAACTACTCTTCTATCAAATTGGTAAGGGTTTCCTACAATGATATCCGGTATCCCAACAATGGAGTCACATCACAGTCCACAATGTCTAAAAAGGGGATGATGGCAGGTAGTTGAACACCTTTGTGTGATCAATGTGGGTTACTCGACATCCTTGACCCATCCAAACCGGTATGGCCTAAGATGATATGAAATCAGTAGTTTGACCTCCTCTACCAACTTTTGGAAATACCAAGTTATTTTGGTTGTCATTATCATCAAGGATTATGTAGACTAATCTATTTTTTATCTCGAAGTTTTGAGTGAACATAGTTTCCTATTTGTTGGCAGAGTAATCTCTCGCCATCAAGTTTAGTTGATAATCAATGGATATTGGACTACTAACATCAATTCATCAACATCTAAATATCCATCTTCTTGTTGTTATTCAACAAGTAGGGCCTTGACTTACTTGGCTTCTTTAGCCAGTGATGTGTGACCCTCTTCATTGGTATGACTCTGCATTTTATGATAAGAGTACAGAAATTTTTCTTTCCATTTCCAGAAAAGAGTTGTGGAGATATTTGCTCCTTTATTCTATCCAATTTTGGTGGTTACCTTTTCATTGGATCGATTAGCCTTTGAAAACTTAGCTTCAATCTTGGAAGCTAGTTGAAAAACATGCTCCAGTAAAGAAATCAGGAAGAGTTCTGACTCTTTTCTAATGTTAGGTCATGAACTTGAAATGAATTTTATGCATAGGGTATCCTTGGGTTATTGTATGTCAAGTTTGATGAAGATATTTCTGAAGACCTCGATGAATTATTGGGCAGTCTTACCAAAAAGTTGTTAAAGGGATAAAATATCTTCCTAACTGTTGCCTTTAAATCATCCTAGTTGTTGATAGATTGTTGATTTGAGGATGCCTAGGTCTTAGTGTGAGTCTACCACCAATTTAGTTCAAAAAGTGTAACTTCTCTTACTACAATATATATAAGAGTGGGCCATCTATTAATTTGTCACAGTGGTCTAGGAACATAAAACACAGTCTCACAAAGAATACAGATAAATATGCATAAAATTGGAAAAATGGTGCTGCAATGGAAGTAGCAGCTCTATATAATCAATGAATATTGAATAATACAATACAATGGTCATGCAAGGTGCATGAATTCCAAGACAATTCGAGTTCACAAGAAGGTCATTCGAATTGAATGAGTGGGTGTAGCTTAACTGATTATTAGCCACAGTAAACACACTAGTTAACCAACTGATCAAGTCCTGTTGACTCAACTGAGTCCTAACTAAAGTTGGAGTGCAATGGATGACTGAGTCTAACTAAAAGTAGCTTAGACACATGTCACTTCATGCCAACCAACAAGTGGTAGTGCATCATTAACTCCAGTGAACCCGATGAGGTTAGCTGAAGTCAAACTGGCCATCAGAGGTGGTTGGAGGCGCCCCTGTTGACTCCAGTTCATTAAATATTAATAAAATAATCAATATAATGAAATGAGGGACCTTCACCACTCAGCTTAACTGATACCATCAGTTAGCAATTATGTGCATTTATGACACTCAGATCACCCCCAGAGTGCTCCAGTTAGCATCCCCAAATGAAGGAGAAGGCTTAGTTGGCCTCCTTGACTGAAATTAGGCATGGGTGTGCTCATGATGATGTCATACAGTGCTCCTCTGATGCCAATTAAGTCAATAAAACTTAGTCTAGTGGTTTAACAAGGACAAATTGACCAAATTAAGTGTGCATGGTGGGTAAATGTCTCCAACACCCCCCCTTAAGCTATACTGAGGAGAAGTAGAAACATAAATTGCATGAAATTCTAGGGCCCTAGAAACAAAGGCCATAGGTCACCCTATACAATAAAGTAACTACTTAATATAACCAAGGAAACAGAGAAAACCTCATGGGAAAAATACCCCCCCTCAAACTAAGTAGTAAATCAAGAAATTTTTGGTTCTTCTATGCAGCAGCATCCTGAGACTGTGCATATGAACCTTAGAATCCAAACTAAATGAATATGTCTAGAGGAATCTTCCACTTTGGAAGAATAACAATTCACTCAATTGAATCAAAAGCATAAACAGTTGCACGATGAAAACTAGACCCATGTAGAGCAGTTGAAATCGTCTGAAGAGAGAGAAAAGGTTATTGGGAATTCAAACCATGTGAGGAACACCCAATAAACTGATATATTTCATCATTGAATAGAAAACCATGAGTGATAAAATCAGCACCAAGTTTTAGGAGCAAGTGTTCAGGTGGATGCAAAATGTCTTCCTCTTTACTAGTTCTATGAGGAGATGAGCATGTGACCAAAGGTAAAGAATCCCTAGGACTATGGAGAGCGAGTGATTGAGCTCCATAATATGATATAGATTCATAAATATCCAATAATTCACAAAATATAATATCAGCAATCTCATAAGAGAAAACTAACATCGAATCCCCAGCAGCAATTTTGAAGAGAAATTACGGTACTTGATTTTTCACACCGGAATTGGTGAGAGCAGCTACAAGCATGACTGAAAGCTCTTGGATTTTAAAATTTGAACCAAATAATATCATATCAGAAATTAAATCAGATCTAAATAGGTTCACAATGGATCCAAAATTGTGAAATGAAATCAAATCCCCAGCAACAATCTTGAAGTAGACTTGCAGTACTTGTTTCTTCACACCGTTGATGAGAACAGCTACAAGTAGTACTAAAGGTTTATGAACATGATATTTTGAAACAATCAATATCAGATCAGATCCAAATAAGATCTTATCAGATCCAATAAAGTTCATATAATATCTGAAAGTATGGTCCACCGAGAGGGTAGATGCATAGTTTTCTTCTTCTTCAAAATTCTGAATTTTGGTGCATGCAATCCTACAGGAATTTGCTGGAAGATCTAGATCATGGGGAGAGAATTGATCACTCTTATAATCTGATATTTTTTCCAAAATATACAATTTATTATATATTTTCACACCAGCAGCAACATTATAGGGATAAAAAACAAATTTCTCTTCACTTTCGGAAGCAATTAATGGCAATTTTTGCACAAAATTCAAAGGAAAATCACCGGTGAATGTTTACATGGAAGTGAAGCAGTATTTTTATTCAATATTAGAGATTCAAATTTCTTATTCTATTTCATCCATATGAGGAGATGAGATATCATATATCTCATAAAATTTCGGAGCATCAGGAGAAGGAGTCACTGCAAGGAGACTTTCTTCAATTCAAATTGATTGTGTAGAAGATTCTTCTTCTTCTTCTTCTTGAACAACTTCATCAGAGAGAGTAGAGGCCAAGAATTTTGAGTAAATAAATCTTGTGGTGCTGTATGTGATCTCCAAAGTGCTATTATGATCCTCATTGTGCTTGCCAAAGGTTTTGTCCAATTTTGTCTAGAGATCCTTTGGGTATCCAGCAAAACCAATAAGGTAGCGCAAGCTAAGAGAAAGGACCAGACATATTGCTCCAAAATCTCTATAACCATCATTTATCCAGTCATTCTCATTCTCATAAGACTCTTTTCCAAGTCCAATAGACACCTCATAGAGACCTTTTCTCTTCAGAGATGCAATCATCTTCAACTTCCATTATGAATAGCTTGTGAATGGGGTGAGAAGAGGGACTGATGAGTCCATTTGAAGTTGTACCTGCAAAAACACAAGAAATTCACCATAAGGTTGAACATAGTGCACATTTTAGGCTTTCATCACACCCAGCATAGTTGATCAAGAAAGCTTGTTCAACAATTTCCTAACTTGGGGTATTAAGTTGTAAGCCTTTGCTTCTGGTGCAGTGCTGGAATTTTTGAGCTTTGCTCAATTTTTCATGCAAGATCTATAAAAAACCTTGTTTTTGAGAGATCTGAGATTTGTCCTGTTGTGAGCTTTGATAGTCTAACATAGTCTAACAAAGAATACAGACAAATATGCGTAAAATTGGAAAAATGGTGCTGCAATGGAAGTAGCAGCTCTGTATAATCAATGAATAATGAATAATACAATACAATGGACATGCAAGGTGGATGAATTCCAAGACAATTCAAATTACCAAGAAGGTCATTCAAACTGAATGAGTGGGTGTAGCTTAACTAAATGTAAGCCATAGTAAACACACTAGTTAACCAACTGATCAAGTCCTGTTGACTCAACTGAGACCTAACTGAAGTCGGAGCATAATGGATGACTGAGTCTCACTGAAAGTAGCTCAAACACATGTCACTGCATGCCAACCAATAAGTGGTAGCATATCATTAACTCCAGTGACCCCAATGAGGTTAACTGAAGTCAAACTGGCCATTAGAGGTGGTTGGAGGTGCCCCTGTTGACTCCAGTTCATTAAATATTGATAAAATAATCAATATAATGAAAGGAGGGGCCTTCAACACTCAGCTTAACTGATTGTAACCATCAGTTAGCAATTAGGTGCATTTATGACACTCAGATAACCCCCAGAGTGCTCCAGTTATCCTTTCCAAATGAAGGAGGAGGCTTAGTTGGCCTCCTTGACTGAAGGTAGTTGTGGGTGTGCTCATGCTGATGTCATACAGTGCTCCTTGGATGGCAATTAAGTCAATAAAACTTAGTATAGTGGTTTAACAAGGCCAAATTGACCAAATTAAGTGTGCATGGTGGGTAAATGTCTCCAACACCATCCACCTGTTTAAAACATCAGAAAAATGTCAAATTTAGAGAATCGCAAGCTTTACAATTTTCTATGTTGTAAGGTTTTGAATAACTTCTATGAAATTGTATGATTTAATTGATATCTGGAGGTGTTTAAGTACATTTCTTACATCCATTCTACTTAATTATTTTGTTTAGATATGTTGATCATTCTTCAATGGTTAATGATGTCTAGACTCTATATTTTAGTCGAAACAATATGTCATAAAATTCTCATCTTTCATTTGACATCAAATTTCAGGTTTAATATATATCGCAACTCATAGAAAACATATTAATGCAATGTGGAAAACCAACCTAAAATTTAAGTTAAATTATCTACATTTGCACAAGATGCAGCCTTTGATAAAGCCTGGAAACCAATAGCGGGAAAGGGATCGATCTCAAAATCCAAATCACTATCATCATCCTGAAATGTATGCACAAAATAAATAATGAAAAGTACAAAAATTCGATTTAAATTGGAAGACAAGCATAATTTTTTGAAAAAAGGACAAAATTGTTGACATTGTCTTGTGATTCACAATTCCAATGCATGACACGATGCAACTGAATTATATACAAAAAATGGGAGGTAGTTATATCCTGCAAGTGTTTCCCCTTGCCAAGGTATACCATAAAAACAAGCCTGGATATGAATAAGGGAGTAAGCTTGTCATTTAATACAAGTCTTAATAAAAATTTAAAAACAGTAATTTAAAATATGTCATTTGATCTGGAAAACATAAACAAGATCTCAAGGAGTCGACAATTAAATTGTCTTCTTTGTCTTGAAATATGGATTAACTAATAAGACAAATCGTACAACCGCATTATCCCCATTAATGGTACCTAAAGAGGAAAATAAATTCCTTCTTGTCAAATAATTTCATCCCAATAGCATATGCGGTGTACACGATACTACATAATAAATAAAGGTAATCATGGAAATAAAAAGACAGTCATCATATAGAGTTGTTTTCCCTTATGATCAAAACACATTATTTTGGAAATTGATAGAGTTTGCTGATTTATACATGAAACATTGACGGTTAAACAAATTTATGCAAATACGTTAACATTCTTAACAGTATTGAAGTCAATGACAACTTCCAGATAAATAATATTATACCTTAACAGTTTTGACAGTCTTCAAGTCAATGACAACTTCCAATTAAATAATATTATTATAATAAGAATAATTCAACTTCCAATTAAGTAATATTACTATAATAATAACAATATAATTTTTGTAGAAATAATAGATCAATTCTATGAGAAATGATGCTAAGAAGTAGCACAGGAAATAGATCTTGCTACTAAGAATTCTCACAAGCATACACAGGAAAAATAAAGAGAAGAAAAGAGATTGAATCACATAAATGAAGAGATGAATATTGGTGTGTATCCTTTCATTGAATAATGATGAATAATAGTGTACATGAATAGTACATCCCTCATAGGAAAATCTAGTTGTATCGAGACAACTCATAAAGCTCAAAAATGATGAATTACCAAAATATAGCAAACCCCCATAGATGGCTAAAGAACTTCCCAAATTTATCAAGGAACTCACGAACCGGAAAAATCCTGGGTGAGTTGTCAAGGAGATGGAAAAAATATGGTAATCCTAGAAAATGGAGGAAAATTCATGAAGGATGGGTTGGCAACAAAAGCACCCAGTTTCCTAGTTTGACTAGCTTTCCCTTATCCATAGAAAAGTAGGAAAAGCAGAATAAAGTAGAATCTATTGTAAGGTGTTGTATACTAATTCTAGATGGTTAAAAGGTGGCCAAGATCAACCCATAATTTTAAATAAATCATTCCTAGAATATAGATGGCATGTATTGACTTTAAGGTGCAAGTGGATGCCAACTAATTAAGCTAGTGGGTGGATAATTAGTCAAATAATGATTAATTATTTTATCCTAAGTTTTGAGTGGGTTTAATATATTCCAACACCCCCCTATAAGTATGACTTTATGATGGTATGAAAAAAAACATATGGATGCATATATATGCATATAGGGCCCAACATCAAGGTTATGGTCACCCTTTAACAATTATTATGTCCAAAAAAGTGAGGACAGAGGAAAAACCACATGGGGAAAATCCTCCCTCAAGAAAGGACAAGGCACAACATTTGAAATAATATGTCTTCAACATATCATTTTCTTCACTTGAATGATCTTAATGACCTATTTCTGGATGGAAGACTTGTTGAAGAAATCATGAAATCCATGACCATGCGCTAGAGTGTAGAACCTGCAAGAATGAAGAGGAGAGACTCCTTGTATCTCATCATCTGATGAACTAGGAGAATTATCTGAATTCTTATTTCTGCTCTCAAACTCTGATCTAAAAACATAATCTGAAATGGAAAAGAGATCTATGCATACTCCTTTTCAAAGAGTACAGAAATTAAGACAATTTATTTCACACTCAATTCCTTGAATAACTGCAAACTTGTGATGTGAATCATATGTAAATATTCCAATATGATGTAGCACCTTTCCATATTTGATATCAGGCTGATAAAAATATGATATATTAGAAATATTAGAATATTTAATAGTAAATACAAAGGCTTCAATGGCTCCATGAAGATATAGGGCTAGAGTAGGAAAATTATGAGCAAATGGGGAAACCTGATAGGTGTAAAAATATGAATGATGGATGGGCATAAGATATGAACCATAAGTGTTTAGAACATATCCAAAAATGTTTAATATAATTCCAATTATTACTAAGTACATGGATAACCAACCACTGAAATATAAGAAACACTTCAAACCATGTAAGATAAGTAACACTGCATAAGAGACCAATGAGGAATCAACTAGTGAACTTGGGATTTGTATAGTCTTAGGATTATTTAGAGGTATGGTATATGGTATGGATGGTGGTATTATATGTGTCATGAAATGCATATAAAAATTCAAACAATATTCTAAATCATATATACAATCTTGTGAGGAAGAGCTGCTCAAAGACAAGTCAATATCTAGTAAAAAATCACAATTTTTGGGAGATGAATCTAGTAGACTGAGAGGAGGATTATCAAAGAAAGGATATGATATTTATGATTCTGATATATCAGAAAATAAATCTATATCAGAGACATGAGAAAATGAGAGAAATATTTCACTCAAAGCATAAGTTATATCACCTTGGAACTACGTAGTTTGACATTGTTCTGAGAAATCGGCAGACCTTTCTAGTTCTTCTAGAACTTCAATCTTGTGCTTATCAAGAAGATGAGACAAGATGTCCATATTATTATTTAAACAATTATTCTATTAATAAAAATCCCTTCTTCAATAATAACACTTGGATGTGCTCCCTTTATTCTTAACTTTCTTCATTAAATCTTCATAAGAATCTTCATCTTCAATTTCTGACTTTGGCTTCTTCACAATTCGCTTTTCTTTGGATCTGACATTATTTTTTCCTTGAAACAAGAGAGCATGATCCTTTATATTGGGAGAATTAAGGAAACCCATATGGATCAATTTATATTTCTCCTTTTTTAGTGATCAAGAAGACAATTTAATGAAGGCATTTTCCACTTAGGAACAACAAGCCTAGTAGCATGAAAAGTAGACACAAAAACTGAGTAATCAGGACCCAATTTTGAAAGAATGGAAAGGATTAATTGATCATATTCTTTATCAATCCCACATTTCTTGAGCATTAGAACAATTGACTTGAAATTGGTGAATAAACCCTCAAGAGATTTGAAATTGCTTGGACTCGGTGAGAATAACTCAATCTCCAATTGATGCGCTCTTAGCTCATGTTGAACTCCAAAGAGAGACTCCAATTGAGTCAAGACTTGGTTTGGAGTGGTCAAACCATCTAGATGAAAGAGTAGATCAGGATAAATAGAGAGGAAAAGAAATCCATATTATTCATCCAACCTATTGTTCCACTTATCTTTCTCAATCACAACATTGAGCTCATTCTCCAAAGCTAGAGTAACTCTGTACAATCCTTTACTGCGCAATAGAATGGAGATTTTGGATTTCTATTCATGGTAGTTGAAGGGAGTAAGAATTATTGATGAAGGATAATCCATATTTCTGAATTGATGTGATCAAGAAGAAACTCTCTGCAACCTGCAAAACAAACTAGGAGAAAATCATGTAAGCTAGACAAGCTCTTCTTTAGAGAGGGATAGGAGACTAGATGCACTCCTCAACTCTGTAGAACTTGATCAACCTTGCTGCTCTGATACCATGTAGAATATGGAAATGTTTTTCTCCCTGTAGCTCTGATACTAGGTAGAAACAATAGATCAATTCTATGAGCAATGATGCTAAGAAGAAACACATGAAATAGATCTTGCTACTAAGAATTATCACAAGCATACACAGGAAAAATAGAGAGAAGAAAAGACACTAAATCACATGAATGAAGAGATGAATATTGGTGTATATCCTTCCATTTAATAATTATGAATAATAGTGTACATAAATAGTACATCCCTCATAGGAAAATCGAGTTGTATGGAGACAACTCATAAAGATCAAAAAGCTTGACTTACCAAAATATAGAAAACCCCCATAGGTGGCTAAAGCACTTCCCAGATCTGTCAAGAACCTTACAAATTGGAAAAATAATGAGTGAGTTTTCAAGAAGATGGAAAAAACATGGTAATCCTAGAAAATGGAGAAAAAACCATGAAGGATGCGTTGGCAACAAAAGCACCCAATTTCCTAGTTTGACTATCTTTACCTTATCCATAGAAAAGAAAGAAAAAAAAGAACAAAGCAGAATCTGTTGTAAAGTGTTGTATACTAATTGTAGATGGTCAAAAGGTGGTAAATATAAACCTAGAATTAGAAATAAATCATTCCTAGGATATAGATGGCATGTATTGAATTTAAGGTGGAAGTAGATTCCAACTAATTAAGCAAGTGGGTGAATAATTAATCAAATAATGATTAATTATTTTATCCTAAGTTATGAGTGGGTTTAATATATTCAAAACAATTTATACCCACACCCTAGCCATACACCAAATGGTTATATGAGATCCCTCATTTGAGGGACAAGGGACCCCTCCACATAGTGATTTGACTACTCAGTCCATGGAGGTGTACATACCCTACCCATGGATTTGAATCCATATAGATTCGAACCTATAATCTTCAAGAAGGAAGCACATATTCTTAACCATATTCTAAGGATCTTGTCAAGAACATGGAGGAAACGGTGAGTTACACCTCTCTGCAAATCAGCAATCACGATGCAAGGATCGATGACAATGAGAGCAATCTTATGGAGATAATGGGAAAAGTTGACAAGATCCAGGAAGATCTCCAGCGTCTGATCAACATGAATCAGGGAAGCAAGGTGAACGAAACCACTGCAGCAGCAGAGCACCCAATGGAGGAAGAGTCTGTGGTTTAGCCCAGGAAATTAAGAGGCAATCCATAACTAGTTTCCTTTTAATTATGGTCATATGTTTTTATGTCTTTTGCTATGTAATAAGTTTATAAGGGTATATACTACCCCAGGCACTAGTTGTTTTAAAAATACTCTATATATAGTTTTTTGGAAAACTCCTCGGATAAGCGTATTGTGCAGCAATTTTGAACTGCATGAACACTCTATTTTGCTTCCTGTATTGAATGGCTGTGCACAGATTGTTTTATAAAATCCTTTTATAGTTTCTGTTAAAAAATAAAATAATAAGATGGTTGAAAACATAAGTGAATTACAAGGATTACATATTTTTAAGTGTTCGATACAAAACTTTTTTTTCTCTGAAAAAGACAACCTTATATATTATAAATCAGTGTCATAATCTAAATTAATGTGTTTATTCTTGTCTCTATGCTCGTTACCTAGTGCAATGTCCTTAAAATGTCTATAAGTTAATATGACTTGGTGGGAAAAGATAACAAGAACTGGTTGGATAATAGTTATTTTGGTTAGTTTCATCTATTGGTTGATAATGGTTAGAAGTGATATGAAGTTATTTGTTGAGAATTAAAAAAATTATATATGTATATTGTAAAAGTTGACATATGCATGTACACACAAGTATAACTTGTGTAGTTGAAGGAATTGGTTAACACAACTATACGTAAACTATAGTATAGAAAAAAACCTTTGATTTGTTTGTGTATAAGATCACCTTTAAAACAAATATGATTCACTTAAACATATATATAATCCATGTAGTATTCATATATATCTTCAAATGGGATTTCAATTAGATTATGTGATTCACAACTACCCTCCAAATCAAAATACTTTTGATTAACTATACAATAGGAAATGAAAACTAAGATGCCAAATTGAGGAAACCTCATATTTTGATTTTTTTGTCATATTTATTCATCAAATCATCTTTATTCCACTTTAGAAACATCTTTATATAATGTGCCTATTTTTGCACCTAGACTTGAATCTAGCACAAGTAGAATTTAAATGTAATTTATTTGGGATGTTAAAGTGGATGCAATTTGTGTCCATTTTAGAATCATCATGATATAAACCACCTAGTTTTGCACCTATAAAACCTAGCCTAAGGAGAATATAGATGTGATTTATTTGGGGTGCTAAAGTGGACACAATAAATGTAATTCATTTGATGATAATGACATTCACAATTATGTGATTATATGATGATGATGATGACAATGTTATTGTTGGTGATGACAATGACGATGATGATGATGATGATGGTGATCCTTATAAGAAAGTGTTGGTAGAGGTAAATAAACCCAATTTCACTACAAGCTCCAAGATTAAAATGTGCTCAATCATAGTTATAAGTTATGCATGCTTAAGATTGTAACTATATCCTAGTTGTTATGCATGCTTTAAATGGTAAACATATCCCATATTCTTTAAATGATGACGATGATGAGATAGATGACAATGGTAGTGATGATGTTTTTTATGATAACTATGATGGAAATGATGATGATGATGATGATCATCGTCGTCATCTTTGTCAGTGTCACCATGATTATCACA
Organism: Pseudotsuga menziesii; assembly: GCA_001517045.1. Classification (NCBI taxonomy): domain Eukaryota; kingdom Viridiplantae; phylum Streptophyta; class Pinopsida; order Pinales; family Pinaceae; genus Pseudotsuga; species Pseudotsuga menziesii. Next base: position 135,758 of record LPNX010701483.1, read on the forward strand.
ATAGTCATAATCATCGGCATCATCATCATTCATGTCATCATCATCACCATTGTCCTTGACATCCTCATGATTATTGACATTTTCATCAGTTATTCATCATTACCTTTGGCATAAGAAATAACATCTACCTAAAATATGTGATTAGTGGAAAAGGGTCATGGAGGACACATACAATTTATGCATGAAAAATAACAACTTATTTTTTAAGATGATCAACATCATAATTCTCATTGTATTCATCATCATTGTCATTGTCATCATCACCATCATTATCATTCATTTCATTGCCATCATAATCATTGTTAATGTCGTCATTGTCATTATCCTCATCATCATCATTGTCATCGTTCTCCTCATTATCAACAACAATATCATCATCATCATAGCCATACTCAATATCATAATCATTGTCCTCGTTGTTATCTTCAACATCTAGGTGTAAAACCAGATGCAAAAGTGGATAAAAACATGGATGCAAAAAAGGATGAAAACATGGATGCAACAAAAGTAGGCTCATAATGGAGTGAACCAAAAATGGATACAAAAGGTGATGCAAAAGTGGATGCAAAAAATGATGCAAATGTGGAAGCAAAACATGATGAAAAAAGTGGCGCAAAAGTGGATACAACCATGGATGTAAAATTGGATACAAAATTGGATGCAACAAAAGTAGATGCAAAAGTAGCTGTAACACCCAACGCAAAACTCGATGCAAAAGTGGATACAAAAATAGATGCATAAAGGGATGCAATAACTTATGTAAAATTGGATACAAAAAAAGATGCAAATGTGGATGCAAAATTTGAAGCAAAAGTGGGTGTAAAAGTAGGCGCGAAAATGGGTGTGAATTGGGATGCAAGAGTGGATGCAATAGTAGATGCAAAAAAAGACGTAAACATGGATGCAAAATGGGATGCAAAAAGGGATGAAAATGTGGGTGCAAAAGTGGATGAAAAAGTGGATGCAAAAATGGGTGAAACAAAATGAGATGCAAAACTAGACTCAAAATAGGATGTAAACTTTGATGCAAAACTTGGCGCATGAAGGGATGAAAAAAATGAAGTAGAAGTGGATGAAAAAGTGGATGTAAAAATGGATGCAAAAGTGGATGAAAAATAGGGCATAAAAGTTGAGGCAAACATGGACGTAAAAGGGGGCGTAACAAGAGTTAAATGTACAAACTAGGTGCAAAATTAGGTGCAAAACTAGGCTCAAAACCTATTGCAAAACCTGATGTAAAACCTGGCGCATAACCAGGTGCAAAACCTAGTGCAAATTACACCGCAATTTGTGCCATATTTAGAAAAAGGACGGAAGAAACGCCTAAAGTAGCACCAACCCGTGAAATTGTGCCATTTTGTCCAAAAAATGAAGAAAAATACACTGAAAGATGGTCTAGATGCAAAAAAGGATGCAAAAAGAGACGCTAAATCCAGTTTTTGTTGTAGTGATTGCACAATGAAAGATATCAAACTAGTCAACAGAGACATCACATTCGTAGCATTAAAAATACCAATGGTTGAGCATCGTCTTCATATATCTCAGCAATTGTTTGGAGATAATATAGATGGCGCCATAACATCTGATACTCTCATGCATTGGTAATGCCAGCTGCAGTATTTTTCATGAGAGAGTTCCAATTGATTTCACTAGCACATTTTGTGACTTCCTATAGGAGTGCTATCATTGTTGTAGCACTATATTTAAACAAACAAGCATAATGTATACTTCTCTTAGTTTGGGAAGAAGAATGAAGATCACCTCAAAGAAACCACACCCTAAATAGTGCAAAACAAACATCACAATACTGGAAAGCTTCAAAGATATATTATTCAGAAAACATGGTTGAATCCTTTCTATTGGGGATAACTTGGGGACCTCATAACCGAAATGTAATAATTAGAGCATGCAAAACAAATTGTAAATATGGTGTGCATTGGGTTGTGGGTTAGTAGCAAGTGGGGACACTCACCACCATGTTGACCCAAGTTCAAGACTTTAAGGATATGATCCAATCCCAAAGAACAATAGGAAGATAGTTTAAACAATGTGTGATTGATTAAGATAAGGTAAGGTAAGGTATCATATTAAATTCTAGTTAGACCAATTTGACCTGTCAGACATGTTTAAGTCTTTTTAATGATGGAGGAAAACCAAATCTAGTGGAAGGACTTGATTCCTGATGAGGACTATTTTAGCTAACCACTTTCACTGACCATGAGAAGTGGAAGCACAAATAGAAATGAAGTAAACAATGAATAAATTTTGCACAAAACAATTTCTAACAAAACAGTGTGTATTGCTATTGAAATTTATACACATTGATATCTGCGAGAGAATAATAAAAGGAAATATGCTTTTCTATCGGCCTCTATGTATAGTACACTGTATATATAAAACTATGTTTCAGTAACAGAAGTGGTTGTCCGATGGATGACACAGAGAAAGGATGCTTCCTAGTGAAAAGGAGGCTGAGTGCAAAAAATATGTAGCTATGCTCAGATCAGGGTGTGCCCTTGCTAATGACAAGCTATTTTGAAAAGAGAAAAAGGGATCATGTTTCCACAGTTGTTGTACCAGTTGAATATGAGCCAGGCCCCTTTATGACAGGAGAAGAGGATCCATACTGGAAGGGAATATTTTCCTTATTATTTGAGCTTATTCTGGATGCTTTTGAGGAAATGTTTCATCAAAATTCTTCACAGCTAAGTGATAGTACTGGAAGAATATAACAAAGGCACTTTAAAGACTTGTTAGAGTTTTGTATATGAACTGTATGTGCTCCAGATTAGAGTCTTGTATTTTTGAAGTTTAGGATGTAAGCGAGACTTTGTGTTGAGATCAACAGGATCAATGATCTATGATCATGGTACTATGATGAGTCCATTTGATGTATTTGATCTATGATGATGTACCGTTTTATAAAAAATGCTACTTTTGAGATTGTATAGAAGCCAAAAGGTTTCTGATATTTTAGTACCAATTGTATACCAACTGAGTTTCAAGGTCCTTGCCTCTGAAAAAAGGTGTTTCACTTTAAAAATACTGTAAACATGTGAATTCTTGTTTTTAAAGTCCCAATTTACAATTTAGATTGAGGATACCATTTATATATATTCATGTTGACCTAAATTTCTAAGATACGAAAAGACATGCCTTCTCGTGGTTCTGATGTTGTAATAAAATATAAGAGTAGCAAATGAAAAAAATAAGGTGTAACGCTAGTGACAGAGGAAGAAGATATACTAATATTTAGTAACTTGAATATCTTTTAACTGGTCCGTAAGAAAAAAATGTGACAGGGAGACGAAGTCATGACGAATTGAATTTAGTGTGAACTAGTTTTAACGGGTGGTCATGATTTCGAATCCCAAAGACTAGTTGCAGATGGAAATAGAACATATGCACTCAATCCTAATTGGGATGAAAGCAATAAAAAAAACTAAAAGAGAGAGAGAGGGTGAGAGAGCCTTCAATACCCATGTAAAAGAAATGCTACATCCCTTTTTGTTATGATTTCCTTTCACGTCATGTTTCCCCACTACTCTACTACCTCATCAAAATTAGCCATGTATAATGATCAGTTACTCATTTATGGCTGATCATCGACCTCAATATAAATAACCAGGAAGTCAGAAGATTTTGAAAATTCGAGGTTTATTGAGGGTTTTAATCCAGCAGGAAGGGTTTAAGACTCACCCAGATGAGTAAAATGGGGATGCTATTCTGCAAATGGTCACACCAGAGGAGGGGCTCCCAAGTTTGAATAAAATATGGAGAATAAACCTACAAGGAAATGAGATAAGTCAAGGAACACTGTATTTTGTCTCCTCTCAGGTCTCCAAAACTACGCCACAGCTGAGGAATTTCATCTCCCAAACTGGCACAACTATGTACTCTGTATTTTATGCAAAGAAACCTTCAGTGAGGGCAGTGCTCCAATATAGTTTTTGAGAAGAATATAAAGAAAAATTCAGGTCTGAACACTACACAATTAAAAAAATTTCCCAAAAGAGGGGAGGCTTCTCCATAGGCCCAATCAAATGGCCTGCAAAAACGACTTACAAATAGTCCCTAGAAAAACATCCAAAAGGATTTTGTTGTTTGATCACTTTAATTACCCAGGAGGCCCACTTTTCATTCACCATTTAGGGTGGAACATTGCATGTATTTCCCTCTATAAATTCTAGTGTGAAAATGAGGAGGTCGAGCGTGCACTCTGTAAATTCTAGTGTGCAAATGAGAAGGTCAAGCGCACAGAGGAGGTAAAGCGCGCAAAGAGGAAATATTTTTGGGGTTTTTTTTTTTAAGTTTTCTAATTATTTGTAATTTTTATATATTTAAGATTTGCAATTTTGATTTGTTATAATAAATTTGTATATATATGTAATTTATTTAAAAAATTTATTATGTATAATTTTTATATATATATAATTTTAGTAAATTTTATTTATTATTGTGTGTGTGAGAGAGATTTTTTCATATATATAGTCTATTTACATATATTTGTATACATAAATTAAAAATAAATTTTAATATGAAAATAAGAATTAGATTTAATTTAAAAATAAATTTTGATAAAAACAATTAAATTAAGAATTTAATGACGATGACATTGATGACTATGATGATGTCAGTGGTGATAAAAATGACAATGTCGATCACGATGATGATGATGATGATGATAACTGAATCATTGTTGTCATCATGGCCACCGTCATCATTATAGATATCATCATCATTATCATCATCTTCATATACAACATTAGCATCATCATCATCATCATCACCATCACCATCATAATTGTCATTTTTAATCATGATAATCACTATCATCGACGTCATCATCATCAACAACATCATTGTTGTTGTCGTTGTCATCACAATCATCATAAAAATTAGCATCATCATCATCATCATCAATGTTCATCCTCATAATCATATTGAACAACAACATCGTCGTCTACATCAGAAACATCATCATGATCATCATCATCAATGTTCAACCTCATAATCATATTAAACAACATCATCATCATCTACATCAACAAAATCACCATCATCATCATCACCATCTCGATCATCATCATCATTGTCATCATCATGATAATCACTGACATCTTCATCAACATCATCAACATCATCAAGAACATCACCATCATCTTAAGAAACATCACCATCATCATCGTCGTCATTAATCATCATCATCATCATAAACAACACCATCATCATCATCATCATGACGGTGATGTCGATGACGACATCATTGTCGATGGTGATGTCAATGGGGATGACAATGATAATGTCAGTGATGATATTGATGCCAATGATGATTATGAAAAATAAAGCCACATTGTAAAATATTTATCTTACTAAACAACAAGGGCCTAAGGTGGCACATGACGTAGAGATTGTAGTGAAACTTAAAAACCAATAGAAACATCGGATGTAGAGTCATAGTTTGTTCATATGAAGAAGAGTCTACATAAGAATTTGAAGGAGAGTCCCAAGAAGGGAATAACAAGGAAGAATAATATAAGATGATGCATGATTTAAAGGAACTACATGTTGAAGAGTCAAAGACAAAAAAACAATAGCTAAGGTTGTTTTATATTGCTACTCATATTGTTCTATGAAAAAATGTCATCAAGGCAAGGTTGTGAGCATAAAAAAACCCTACTATGAACCTAAATGGAAGTGCAACAACACCCTATATACGAGTACATGGAGGAATGAAAGTAATGTATGGTGATATTGGTTATCACAAATACAGCAAGAAGAGACATGAGAAATCATGCACACGATTGAGGTGGCCATGCAATAACTAGTCCCAGTGCACACATTCGAATAAGATATATGGATGATCGTTCTTGATACAAATTGACTACATTGGTTAACATATCACATTACAGTGTATTCCACTCATATTTCAAGTTAAAAATACATAAAGAGGGATGGAATGAAATGTACCCTAGGAAGCACCTATGGAGGATAAATAATGTAATATTAGGTACCTAGGGAGGTACCGAAGGGGATACTGAACTTTACAAGTATGGATTGTGCCAATGATTCCTTCTCTAAGGAGTACTTGATGGTGTTATCCTTCCTTAAGGTTTTCTCTACATTCTTGTGTTTATTATTGTATGGATACATTCTATCATTATGAAGTTAAGGGTTTATCTTTTATCTACCAAGATTCAATACATAACCATGGAGGACATTCCAACATTTCTTTAATACTTCATATGCATGTTTAATGAGTTTACAGACATATATAATGACTTTACAAATATAGTTGTCCAAAGAAATGTACATGACCAAATGGGTAATTCTCCAAACCATTAGTCAAATCCATAATTGTCTCTCATTATCTAATTTTATGCACCCTCCTAAAGGGGTGGTCTCAAATACTAAAAGAGGGAATTAAACCACATGAGCAATGAAAGATGAAGGTTGGATTTTCTCTAGAAACACTCAATCTTGAGATCACTCGCCTTTGTACTTTTTGTCATTGACTTGCAAATATTTACTTGAATCTAGGAGGAATGCAACATACTTTTTAAACACAAAGTTTGATGGAGTTGCAAGTAGAACACCTAGATCACAAGAAGAGTCACCTTGGCCCTATAGAATATTTTTGTACTCGTTCTAAAGAGGGAAGTGGTGGTTAATATAAGTTTAGTTATGCTTACAATTTAGCCTTAGTTTTCCTTATATCCATATATTATGAGGATATTGCATTTGCAGAATTATGCAGTACTAACTACCTCGTGATGAACATAATGTTTGAAAATAATAGTAAAACAATAATGTCACATTTAAGAGGTATGTATATATGTATATATTAACTCAATCCAATGATTCCATGATATGTTTGGATTACTTTAAAAATGAAATTGTTTTAAAAACAATAATTTTTTTTTTGCATAACAATGCATAAGGGAAATGTTTGTTTGAAAACACCAAATCTTTTATTTCCCAATGAATCAAATTTAAACATTCCATTCTCTGTGAATGGATAAATTGTCTCTTTGTTTATGACTAGAGATATAAATATGCATACACAAAATTATTAAATTATGCTTTGAATTGGATTCTACATTTATGTTTATAAATAGAGGTAGAAGCATGCATGGAACTCGCACTAACAAACTCCACAGACTAATGGAAGTAACTGAGGATCTCCCAATGAGATAAATCGATGGATTACATTGATTCCATTTTTTTCTTATTTTCTTATTTTAAAAATTACGATGGATTGGGCATTTAAAAATTGACGGGTCGACTCCTCATTCGTCATCGACAGATGAAGAAAGATTGGGTAGAACCATTATTTTAATAACACCTTCGATGTAATTACCAATGAGTAAATTCTAAATTTCAGAGATAATAAAAGAACCTTTACTATTGAAAATTTCAGCAAAAGCTAAACTAAGATTTAAGAGTCATGCAATCAAAACCTTTCACAAATTGTCTACTATGACATAAAAGGGTCATTGATCATGTAGCAAAATTACTGGATGCCAGAGAAAAATAGTTTATGGTTTTTTGAACCATAGGCAAAGTGGCCTCACACAAGAAATATTTTTTCCTTTAGAGATGTGCTCTTATAAGGCCAAATATGTAAAATTATTTGATCCACTTCTTCAAAGTAACACTATCGAAATTATTGAAATGCTTGTTGCTTCATTCCATTTTAAACCAAGACCAAGATGTCCTTAAGAGTAAAACGAAAGTTAGATTTTGTGTTAATATTGATATCCACTTCTTGTGCCTTGGATTTTCTTGGTAAAAATGAGGGTATGGATGGGGGGGTTGTCCAAAAAAACCTTGTAGGGTGAAATTTTTGTAGCACCATGATAGGTGGTATTGTACTACCTTTTTACAAGGGGGGTGTAGGGGGGATGGGAGAAATACTAAACCCAATTTCCATATCAGTCAATGTAAAACCTAATGGCTAACAGTATTTTTATGGTCAACACCTCACAAACTCTATTACTTGTTATTAACTCCAATATCTCAAGTTTTGCAGTATACAAAAGTATTATGACATGTATCATCATCGTGGAAATCGATGTTGTCATCATCATCATCATCAATTCCATATGGTACATCAACATCAACTTTATCATCATCCTCATTATCATCATCATCAACAACATTAAGTACATCATAAACAAAACCATCGTCATCATTGTCATTAAGGTCATGCATATTCCATTAGTGTTCTCAATCATTCATCGACATTAGGATTCATGTCATGTAATTGTAAAGGTCATTGATATGTCATTATAGTCATTTCGATGATAGTAGGGTTGTTTAGATGTCATTACAAACATTTAGGTTCCATTAGAACCGATTAGGACCCTAAAATGATACCACATGCATAATCATCATTGACATCCACATCCACATTGTCATCGCCATCATACAATAAATCAACATCATTGTCATTATTGTAGTCATCATCAATATAATTGTGATAATAATGAGCAAGGAGCCATACTACCTCAAGAGAATGGATGATATAGTCTTCTATTTATCAAATCATATCGATAAGATCCATCATAATTATAGTAATGCATCATTGTCATGTTGTTAGGGCCAATCATATGCCACTAGGGTCTATCAAACATTGTTGGGGACACACAAATTCCATTAGAGCAATTTAGGTGACATTAAGGTAATTTACCCCTCATTAGGATTAATGAAGGTCCAAAAATGCCATGATTACAATAATTTAGGTGCCACTATGATAAATCAAAATCCTAAAGTAATATCACATGCATCATGATCATTGACATTAATATATCTGACGTTATGTCGGACGTTTTCTGAACACAATTCCTAGATCTAAATCTAGTGCAATTCCTAGCACAGTTCCTTTCAAAATTTCTGGCATTATTCCAGGCATTATACCTGGATCTATACCTAGTGCTATGTTGGATTTTTTCTAGGTGCACTTCATGGCTCTATACTTGACACTATGTTGAATGTTTTTCCTTCCAAAATTCATGGTGCAATTACTGTCGCTAACCTTGGATTAATATATGGTGTTATGCTATCCAGTACATTTTTTTGGAGGCTATTCTTGGTGTTATATGGGATCCTTTTGTGGATGTTAATTGGGACTCTAATTGGGATGCTAATTGGGATGATAATTGGGGTGCTGATTGGGATGTTGATTGGGATTCTAATTGGGATGTTAATTGGGACGCTAATTGGGACGTTAATTCGGATGCTAATTAGCATACAAAATAGTGCCAACTTTTAAAAATGGATGCTAATTAGAACACTAATTTGGATTCTAATGGGGATGCTAATTGGGACACTAATTGGAATGCTAATTATCGTCCAAAATAGCACCAACTTTTAAAAAGTGACGCTAATTGGGGTGCTGATTGGGACGCTAATTGGGACGAAAATAAGGATGCTAATTGGGATGCTAATTAGCATCCAAAATAACACCAAATTTTAAAAAGAGACACAAATAACACCATTAAAAGCACCATCCTATGGAAAAGTGTCCACTTTGTCCAAAAAATGATGAAAAATACACTAAAAGTGATAGTGGATGCTAAAAAGGAAGCTAAAAGAGATGCTAATCACATGGTTTTGTTGTACTACCACCTTCTTCTTTCTACCTTTCCAACCTCGAAACTCAGAAATAAGAAACATAACAAATGGTGGAATCATTTATCCACTTTCTACCTTCAAACTTTAACTTTCTGCCTTCCACTGCGGAACTTAGAAATCGGGAAAAAAATCAAGGACCTTAACCTTTTCTGTACTTTCAACTTCTTCTTTCTGACCTCAGACTTCAAAAATTGGAAAACACACTTTCTGCCTTGTTTTCAACTACCCTTTCCACCTTCCGTAGGTGGATCTCGAGGTGCGGAAACACAACAATTCTGCTTTGTTCAACTTTCCTTTTTCTGGTTTCTGCCTTCTGCCTCCCTCATGAAAATTCCAAGGGGTGGAAACACTAAGTCAATTGCCTCCTAACTTTGTAACATGCTTATAGCCTCCATGAACTTAGGAAATTGCATTGCAAAAACATGAGGCATATACAGAAGTAAAATTCTACTTAACCATCAATAAGAATTCAACATGATAATAATAGCTCATTAGAAAATACATAGCATAACCAATCATAACAAAGATACTTATCTTGATGATTAAGTTGTCCCACAACTAGCTATGTTTCTGCAACACTCCACCAAACCATAGGCCAATGTTCTCATTAATCTCTCATCACCACTGCCACCCTCAAGTTGGGCATGATTTCCACAAGGAACTATGAAACAACAGGATTACACATAGCCAGAACTCATAACAAATAGTTAAGGAAACATATGGGTTTCATGGGCTACACAGCCAAGCCCTCTCACATTCAGGTTTATTAGACTATCCAGGAAATAAGACAAAACATTGCTAGGTTTCACAGGCTACAAATCCAAGCTAGAAACCATTTGGGTTTCACAGATTGTACACAGTCAATCCAACATCCACATTAAGGACCATCCAAGCGAACAGATGGTTTTCACAGGCTACTCATCCAAGCCATCTTTCATAGTTGGGTTTGATAGGTTGTCCAACCAAGTATTACACACTATCCAACATGCACAACAAGACACATCCAAGCCCATATCCAAATGGGTTTCATAGGCTTCCCAGGAAAGCCAATATGCAATTTGGTTTCACAGGCTACTCATCCAAGCCATCTTTCACAGTTGGGTTTCACAGGTTGTCCAACCAAGGATTACACACATGGCCAACATGCACAACAAGACACATCCAAGCCCATATCCAAATGGGTTTCATAGGATGCCTATCCAAGACAATAAACAATTGGGTTTCACAGGATGCCAAGAAAATGACTCACCCCTGGTGAAATGCTCACCACAACTCAGCCAAACCAACCAACACTTGGGTTTCTCAGGCTACTAAGACCATGGAAAGGTACAATTGCTGAGCTAGTGAGCTCAACCCCAGAACTATGGACACCCACACCATATCGATCCATCTTGGCATCCCATAATACCTACACACCCAACACAAGGAAGTATTCCCTTCAATGCTACATAGTTCCCTCGGGCCATACCTTCCCTTCCAGTGCTCTTCCGAGTGTGCATAAAGGATCTTCCAGCCCCTCTTGATATGTCTATGAGGTTCCTCTCTTCACTAGGTTTATCAGCCAAATTTTGGCCTCTTCCACTCATAATTCTATCATACAATTCAAACTAAAACCAGGGTGTACAACACAACAAACCATTGGGAAACAGAGAAACATAGGTTTCACTCAGTCTCTAACAGAGGAAAACATTATGGAAACACATGTCACGACTCAGGAGAGTGAAACAAACCATTATGAACAATGGCCCACTGCACAATATCACTGGGGAGACCATGGAGGAATACACTCTCATAAAATAGAGTGATCTCCACTTCCCATTTACTTAGCAAAAACACAGTTGAACCATTCTTCCACGACTCAAGGTAGCGAACCACCAACAATGCGCATGAACCCCTTGATCAAAATGAATGAATGGAGAATGACATAATGGTGTCCTCACACAATGAGGAACAACAAAAAAACCATTTCACAACTGATGGAAAGGATGGAATGGCACGCATCACATGCTTACTTGCTGCAGAAGCAGGAATGAGACCTCCTAGACTGTAGACTTGTAGTCTTGCTCAGACAAGTGATCAAAATTCCATGCCTTGTTATGCCCAAGGAATTAATGGCCTCAACCAATTTTCCGCAATAAAATTGAATGTCCGAGCACAAGGACTTACCAAGGTGGACGGGTTAACGAATGGTTAACTTTTGAACAGATCTACAGTTGGGACTGACCATCCAATAGATTGACGGTGCACAGTGATTTTTCTAATTCAACTAACATGACTTAACAAACTTGTCATGTGCACAAAATTCCCTTGAAATACACTTCATCAAGTTTGTATTCCACCGTTGATCCAGTGGGGACATAGATCCAACGACCCACAAGGATTTCCTAGTGTCAACTAGCATGGAAGTTAACCTAGCTAGTGTGTGCAAAATTTATATTCAAAAGGATTTAATTTCGAGCTCCCACATCTGCTTGGGTGACTTGGAAAAAAATCAGCCAAGGATTCTCCACTGATTTGAATAGGTTCTGTGAGGATTGAACCTGCAATCACTCACCTGGAATCTGGCCTCACCCCAAGGCTCAGGGGTTTGTCTAACTCCCCACCCTATCCCTTGTGGAATCATGCCCCCATATCTGTCATGTTGCAGTACCATAGCTAGATATGGTATTTTATTAAATTGTGCATTTACATGATATTCAAAATTCTATGTGCTTGACTTAGCACCAGAACCATAGGTATCAACCATGATCGCCTATCCACAAAACATCAATCAATGGCAGGCCTTGATCTCCTTGCCATGATTCAAATACAATACATACATCATGTACAATATTAATACCATGGGGTCAAAACTGGTGGTATTACATTCCCCTCCCCCTTACAACAACACTGTCCTCAGTGCTATTTGAAAAAAATGCTACACTGGCACTACCTCAGTGCTCTGTGAAATTGAACAAAAATGGATGTGCCAATCACATGGAACCCTACAACTCTCATGTAGCCTCATTAGGACCATGGTGCTTCCATTGCACCTTCAGCTGTCAAATGGCATAATCTGAAACTCTTCCTTGGGTTCCACTACATGGTTTTCTTGCATCAGAACTCCTCCTAGTCCTCGATTGCATGCATTAGTACACATCAAAAAGTCTTTTCCTGGTCTTAGAGAGTCCTTCTCCTTAGGTTGGAACATTTCCAATGCCTTTGGCAACCAGCAATACCTATGCTCAATCCCCAAGAAATCAGTCAATTCTCATGTCAATATTCACAAGATTTTTCTTCAAAATCATAGTTGAATCATGTCCACGTGTATATTGACATAAAATCAACAAGTAGCTTCCAAGTAAACCAAATACTTATCTACATAAATATCTTCTTTTGGATCCACAGGCATCTGGATTGTCTTTATAAAACTATGGAACCCACAAGACCTGCCCCATCCCTCACAAGGATGGTACCTCTTCTTTTCTATTGAGTCCCTCGATCGTACCCACCCTTCATGTGCTCTCTAAGGTGTGCATTGAAAGGTAGCCAATATTTTGCAAACCTCAGATCACTTGTGAAAATATATCTCAACCGCGATTTGGAATCCCTACTCCAGATCCTAACACCTCTCTAGGTGTTCAATGGAAGCTCTGGATTAAGAGGTCTCACCTCTGTCATGTCCCAAATTTTGCATTGGGTCACAATGACCTAATCACATTTTCCATATTCATTAGATTTTGTCAAATTGATTCTAAGGGTCAAATAACTGCCCATAAGGAAAATTACTAGTTTCATAGGTTGGGGATCGAAGCTTTGGGATTTGGAATAAGGGGGATAATGAATGATGTTTAACACTAGAATGACATAAATATTTAATAAAGGATCAAAATAAATAAATACAAGAGAAAATTGAAGTGGCAATGGAGAATGGAGACACATGGAGACTATGGGGCCCACACAAGCTAGAAATTTGGTTCCACATGGCATCCTCCTCTTGCAATTTCGAATCCATGGGAAGCCTAAAGGTTATTGGATGAGTAATAAGGCTGACACACTTGTCCATATGCATCATAGGTCGAATTTGGGAGGAATTGTAACTTACATGGGAGAGGAAGAGTCATTTTGGAGTTAGTGAGACACTTGGACTAGATTCCCGTTGATTTTGATTTTGTCACTATTCTTGGCCGTTAATTTACTATGTTTGCATCAGTTTTGTTACCTTTTGGTAGAATTTTTGTCATTCATCTTATCATTCAACCCCAAGTATGAACTTATTTGAGTTTTATGCAAGTCTTGGTTTAATTTCGTTATTTCAGGGTTTTATTAGTAATTATGTGATATTTGTGAATGTGTTTAATGCATAGAATTGATTGCATATTATGGTTTGCAGAAGAGCCTCCATGTGGACACGCATATACACTAAACACGAATAGATCACATCCAACTCTCCATACAGCCCTCCGGTCAATCCGTGCAATGTTAGTTGGAATATTCTCGAACGTTTAAAGCATAGAAGAGTTTTATGTTGTTCTATTGTCCATGCATCTTGTTGTTGTGATGTTATTTTCTCTAGAAGGCTTGGGATCCTCCCCTCTCCATTTGAAACCATGATTCATGCCCACATCAAAAAATATCCATACGCTCATAGCTCGTGCGAGGAGAATCAACGCGCAAAGAATCAAGAAGGTGGATGTGCGATGTCTCCAATCGTCACATGGTTATTTGACTAGCAGTTAAGGTTGACTATTTTTTGAGTGTTCGACCTGCTCATCCATGTAAAAAATATATAAATTCATCTCCAAACAAGAGTCGTACTAGATAGTTAGTTGGTTGATCAATCATCATTAACAAAGAAGCTCTGTAAACTTTGTTTTGAATTCAATATAAGTTCTATTTCCAGTTGTGCATACATGTATCTATTTTCATGAGTGGTTAATTAATTGAAGCGCAACCCTAATTGCTAAGAGGGCCCCTCAACAACCAGCGGTCTTCCATTTTTCTGTATCTTCATTATTTCCCTTTTCATAGCTAAGTAATTTAATTTTCTAGTTTCTGTAGGTAGTTTGATTCTCTTATAAATTGATGTTGTTTATTTCCTTATTTATTGTAACGTGTGTATGCTATGAGTGATATAATTTATACTGTGTTGTTAACATAGCTTCCATTTCTAGTATCACAAGTGATCAGCCGTGCAATAGTCATTTCCAATTTTATTTTCTGCTTGTTTCCTAGTTCCATGTTTTCAATCAGATAGAGTTTGATTAGTTTAATGTCTTAATCTTAGTTTGTAGTTAGATTCGATTCTGTAAAATCTTGTTTAGCTGTAGATTTACTTCAGTTATTTCCTAGTTCGTCCCATTAAACAATAGCAAGTAATTTCTCTTTTTAACTGTAGGTTAACACAAGTTATTCCTCTGTCATTTTAGGTATTGAGTAAGTTTTATCATTTTCTTTTATGCATTGCATCCTCATGTGCATAAATTAGCTGATGTTAAGATCATTCAGGTTACCTATTTTTGTAATTTGCACTATTTTTCCCATCCGGACTATCATTTGGACTGTCTGTTTATGGTGTCATCCAGACCATCATCCAGCCTTTAATATTTTCTGTTCTATTTTATATTTGTTTAAAGTTCAGTTTTCTTAGTTTTTGAATTGTGTTATGTTCTCAAAACAATAGTCATATATATGTAATTTGGACTCTATTTCAAACTACCTAAATCCTCTATTAAGTCCTATAATTATTACTATATTTCATTCCATTTATCTTAGTTTTGAAGTTGTGTTTCTTTTTGTCTCTGACTCCTTCATTCATTACTATTCTAGAGTTTGTTAATTACACCTTTAGTTTAGTGTACTTCATTCTTATTTAGGTTGCATCTAGAATTAAGTTTGCTAATTATATTATCTAAAAGGAACAATAGTTCTTTATAATAAGATTATTATTTCAAGCACAAAGTTTATATTCCTTACTCTATATTTTCTGAAGATGTTAATAGAATAGGACTAGATTAATGAATACCCGGACACATTTTTGTTCGAGTTTGACGTCCTCTATAGAAGCTATAACTATCTAAAATATTCTCACAAATTAAAACTTTTCCCTGCTACACTAAAAGATTCTACTTTAATATGGTTCATTATATTAGGAGAATATAGTATCAGACATTGGGAAGATATGAAAACCACATTCTTGTGGAAATATCAATGGTATTACAAACCCAAAGACTCTCGAAATGATATTTTTAAGATACAACAACTCGAAGACAAGAGCTTGGAAGATTATCTCAAGAGGTTTATTTATACATTACATAAATCTAAATATAATGTCGTTTAAGAACATACAGTACGAACACTCTTCCTTAAAGGGATCTTAGAAGACCTGGTAGAAAACCTCAATCTCATGGCATCTGGTGATATCTCTCACAAACCTTTTTCACAAATTGGGGAGATGTGTATAAATTACTATAGAAGTAGGGGGGAAGATGGGAAAAATATTCGAGAACCCTCCAATAGGAATATAAAAGGAAACACCTTAAGTTATAGAGGAGTCACAAGGATATAATTAGGGAACCTATTAGAAAACTTCAAAACTGATATTTTAGGAGAAATGGGTTCCCAACTAGATACGTTACAAGCTAAGAATAGGAAAGAGGAAGAATGTGCAACAATGAGAATTTTCTATCCAAGATGCAGTATTAAGAACCCCAAAAGGGAATGCCCCTTGAACAACATCTACGTATGTCACATCAGTATGGATGATCATACAACAGAAAACTTCCCATTGGTGCCTGGGTTACAAGCCATATATAAAAGTGGGGACATTGGTGAAACATCTAGGAGGCCTCCTTGGAAATCAAGAGACAAAAAACCATATTATAATTTTTTACCACAACCCCCACCTTATTATCAACCCTACCAACCACCTCAACAATGGAACACTTCAAGTTGGAAGCATTGGCCACCCCACTATCCTCCTCCTCCTCATTTTACTCAGCATCATTATTGGCCACAGGGATGGAGAGGGAAATAATATCCCCAGTCACCACCTGTCTCTGCACCTAATCATCCTTATCCTAAGCATCCAACCAATACCCATCAATTCTTTCCTGGGTTTTTGCCTCTAGTGCCCCTTATTACACAATGACCTCATCATTTTAAGAATAAAACCCCCCACGACCTACATTGTTACCTGCACAACTATTACCTAATCCAAACAATAAGCCAACTCAAGCTCTTAAGAGAATTGAGTTGCAAAATATTCCATCCTATGTCATTTCGTCTATTCCTATGGACGATATCCAATTACAATCTGGAAGAGATGTGAGTGACAAACCCAAGTCATTTGTTATCATTTCTGAAGAGAATGAAGAGGAAGAATATCCCAATAAAGTCATGAATGATGCTATTTTGTAGGATGTGGATATTCCAAATATTCTATCACATACCCATCCTCAGCAAGAACCAACTCAAGAACAAAGAATCCCTCCATTTCCAGAACGATTAGCAATAGAAAAACATTTAAATCATCTTGTGTATGATATTTTGAATGAACTAAAAAAATTATGTGTTAAGATCCATCTATTAAAAGCTATTAAGGATATACCAATTTACAGTTAAGTAATAAAGGAATTTTGCATTAAGAAACTAGGAAAGAAACAAAAAGAACCCCCACAATTAATGTTATATGAGAGATGTCTGAATGTATGGTTGACCAATCTAGAATTGCAAAGCATACAAATCCAAGGAACCCAGTAGTAACTGTTATTTTAAATAATATTTCCATAGAAAATACACATATTGATTTAGGATTTGCTATTAATATGATGACCAATGCAATCTTAGAATTTTTACAGTTGGGACAATTTCTCCGACCAACCCCCTCAATTTTGGAACTAGCAAAGCATACTACGGTGAAACTTGCTGGGGTTCTGGATGACATTGTTATATCAGTAGCTTCATGGGAATACCCTATTGATTTCACGATATTAGAATCAAAAGATCCTTATAAAGGACATCCTATTATATTAGTAAGACCATGGTTGGCTACCGCGAATGCCTTCATAGGATGTAGGGATGGGGAAATGACCATTTCTAATGGGTTTTCCACGCAAAAGCTTGCTTTATACCCCCCAGCAGAACCTGTAACTGAAAACTTGTGGTGCTTAGAATTCCCCTTTGGGGATGAAAATATTGAATAGCTTTTCTTTCCCAGTGACTGAGTCATGGGAACTTCAGGGGTAGACTATTGAGAATGTGTTAAACAAATTGGTTTCTTCAACAACCTGTATAGATTTTCCTCAGTCTTTTGCTCAATTAGATCAAATTTTTGGAGATCAGTTTCAAGAAATTATGGACCTCTCAACATTTGTGGATACACCATATGTATTTGCAATTGAACAACTTATAGGGTCTTATACCATACCTTGTGAAGTTAGCCCTGGAAAATTTCTACACATAAATGCATGGTTAACCGAGAGTCAACAACAACAGTTGCTTAAGGTCCTTAAAAATAAATTTGGAGCATTTTCATGGGAGTACACTGATATGGAGGGAATACACCTTGACACTTGTATTCACCATATTTACATGGATGCCAGTATATCTCCTATAAGGAGGCCTCAAAGGAGGATGAATCCTGCTTTGAAGGACATAGTTAAAAAAGAGTTACAAAAACTCCTCAATATTGGTTTCATATACCCAATTTTAGATAGTAAATGGGTATCTCCTCTAGTGGTAGTCCCAAAGAAAGTCACAGGGAAATGGCATATTTGTTTTGACTTCTAATAACTGAATAAGCCACACTTAAGGACTACTTTCCTTTTCCCTTTATCGACCAAGTGCTAGATACCCTGTCTGACAAACAATAATTTTCTTTTCTCGATGGGTATAGTTGATATAATCAGATTTTGATAACACCTGAGGATCAGGATAAGACTACTTTTACATTCCCTTGGGGAACATATTCCTATAGAGTTTTTCCATTTGGCTTATGCAATGCACCTGCTACTTTTCAGCCCACAGTTTTAGGAATTTTTGTTGATCTTTTACATGACTGTGTAGAGGTGTAGATGTATGATTTTACAGCTTATGGTAATACCTTTCAAGAGGCTCTTGATAATATTGGGAAGGTCCTGATATGAGCCAAGAAACAAACCTATCCCTTAGCCATGAAAAATGTAAAATGTTATTAACAGAAGGTATAGTTTTGGGGCATCATGTCTCTTCACAAGGGATCAAGGTAGATCCTGCTAAAATAGAAGTAATTGTCTGTCTCCCCTCTTCAAAAGATCAAAAGGAGGTAAGAATATTTCTTGGCCATGCAGGTTACTACCGACGTTTGATTGAAAATTTCACTAAAATAGTTGCATCATTGTTTAAACTACTTATGAAGGATATAGAATTCCAATGGACTGAGCCCTGTCAAAGTGCTTTTGGGTTCTTAAAGGATAAACTATCAGTGGCACCAATACTTAAGGGTCCTAATTGGTCCCTTCCTTTTCATATATCTATTGATTCTTATGACATGTCCATAGGAGGATTTCTTGGTCAAAAAAAGGGCCAAGCATCTTATGCCATATACTTTATCAACAAAAATATGACTCCTACCAAACTAAATTACACTGCTATTGAAAGGGAATTTTTTGCAGTAGTCTACTCTATCAATAAATTTCTCCATTACATCACTGGATATGAATTTTTTTTGCATATATACCATTCTACCATCATAGTTTTTATGAATAAACCAATTACCAATGGTAGGGTGACCCGATGGCTTCTTCTGTTATAAGAATTTAATATCATTGTCATTGACTGACCTGCTAGAGAGAATATGGTAGCAGATTTCCTCTCTTGCATTCAACATGACAATGGTGCTAAGCCTGTCAATGATACTTTCTCTAACAAAAATCTATTTGTTGTTTCTGTTCAAACCCCTTGGTTTATAGACATTGATAATTGTTTATCAACTGGGAAGTTACCAAACCATTTGTCCCCACATGAGAAATGTAGAGTTGTCATCCAGATTTCTAATTACTCTTGGGTTCATAATGAACTTTTTTCATACTAGCACAGATCTTATTATCAGACGATGTGTATGGGAGGATGAGATGACAGAAATCCTTCGTGCAGGCCATGACAGGCCATGTGGAGGACACTTTTCTTACAAGCAGAAACCATACAAAGTGTTGCATTTCGGCTATTGCTAGCCAAATTTTTTTAAGGATGCTTCTAGGTATGTTATAGGATGTGACAATTTCCAAAGAACGAGTAGACCTACGTCATCGGACGAGATGCCTTTACAGCCTCATGTCATGATTGAGCCTTTTAAGAAATGGGGTCTTTATTTTGTAGGACCAATCTCTACCGTGTCCCACAAGAAGAAATACATCCTGGTTTGCATAGATTATGTCACCAAATGGGTAGAATCTAAAGCTTTGTTCCAAGCCACAGAGAAATATGTGGTATAATTTATATATGAAGAGATATTTACTCGGTTTGGTGTGCATAGGGAAATTGTCACTGACCAAGGTTCTCAATTCACTTCTAAATTAATGAAAGAACTTATCATGAAGTATAGTATATGAAATTGCAAATCCTCACCTTCCCATCCACAAGCTAATGACTAGGTAGAATCAACCAATAAGTTATTGGAAGCTATCTTAACCAAAACTATTTAGCTACAGCATAAGGATTGGGCATATAGACTCCCAGAGGCTTTATGGGCCTATAGAATAACTTGGAGAAACACTACTAGACATACACCCTATGAGCTAGTATATGGGAAACAAGTCCTTTTAGCTATTGAATTCCAAGTTAAGACTTTTTGTATGGCTATAAAATTAGGTATGGATTTCAAAGAGGAACATAAACATTGAATTTTATAGATTAATGAATTAGATGAAATTAGGAAAGATACAGTCCAAAGGACAATGTTAATCCGAAATCAACGAAAAAAATGGGATGATAAATTTATTAAGCAAAAGCAGTTTAATACCAGGGATTGGGCATTACTATTCAACTCAAGGTATACAAATTTCAAAGGAAAATTAACTACCCATTGGATGGGTTCATATGAGTTAGTTACAGCCTTCGATAATGGGTCAATAGGGATTAATGCAACTGATGATTCACAAATTTCCTTTGTCGTAAATGGACAGAAAGTTAGACTTTATCATCAACCAATATCTAGACAAGATTTTGTGAAGAATGTCTTACAACAAAAGGAGATGGAGCTGGTTGAAGAGGAAGTCATTCCTCCTCCTCCTGATTCTTCAAATTATTTTGTGTTATCTTCATGTATATATGTAAATATTTCTTTATTTATTTAATAAATAAAAGTCATTTCTAATAAGATGACTACAATTATGCAGTGAATTTAGTTTTATAACCAGCTTATTGAATTTTGTCAAATAAAACAAGAAGGCTCTTTTCCTTTGTCTAAACTTTGATAGATTTTATATGACTTTTTCTCGATATATATGTTTTTGTTGCTAATAAAATTTGAATCATATGATAAGTGATTTTGCAGTTTGATTACAAGAACATTGTCTCTTTAATTACCCCATTATATGTTTCCTAAAAATGGAATTGCTCTAAAAACTCATAATACATCCTAACTATTTTTGTTTAAAAAAAGGGGATTTATAATAAAATTAAAACGTTCTCTATATCATTACTACCAACTTTATTCGATGATTCCTTATGATTTTATGGTATTTGATTCAGATATGCACATTTATGACTTATCATTAAAACAGTTGCTTAAGACCTACTTTAATCAGCATGTTCTTCAAAGTTCTATTTTACACCAAAGGACTACTAGTTCATCCTGTACTCATTATCAAAACTTGTCTCTTACGGATTTTTTAGGCAACTCAAGAATAAGTGAAATTCCTACTTGTGGGGAACATTGCTTCTCTTTTACGAAGAAGATAGACTGATAGGTCAAGGAACACCTTTAAGTTATTATCTTTTGACACGATCTATAGTTTAGGCCATTATAAAAAAAAATTACTTATAAGGTTCATTCTCAAAAGTTTGAATTATGTGTTTAGTAGGATTAACTCACTCTAAGTACCAAACAACTTCTACATATTAAAAAATTTATATGAAGAAAACCAGCTAGAGTACCAAACAGGCTTGCTGGCAGTAGGTCCATGCTAAGTAACATCTTTAAACAAGGAAGCTTGGTAAGTGCAAGTAAACCCATTAGGGTACTAAACAGGCTCACTGGCAGCGGGGCTATGCTTGCATGGTACCAAGATAAACCCGTTGGGGTACTGAATAGGCCTACTGGTAGTGGGGCAATATCGGGTAAAAGAGATCTGGTTAATGCATCACTATGCACATGGTTCGGAAAAAAAAATAAAAAAAAATAAATACATGTTTAGGCGAATTCTTCATCATTTTATTATAGAATGGCTATAAGTTGGACTTGGACTTGGTCATCTAATTCAATAATACCTAGGATATTATTATTCTAGAAATGGAACCCATATCTATAGAAATCTCACAAACTCTAGGGTGAACTTAAAATATTCTTTAGATGACAAGAGATCTTTAAAATGATGCATGGATGACTAGTTTATCCTATGGCACTTTTTGCATCAATACACTATCATTATTTGTATGGAATCCCTAAGCACGGTTAGTTTTAATGGAAATGCATATCTGAATCATCTCCATTTACTAGTTAGTATTTCTTTTTCTTACATAAATAATAACAACATCTTAGAACTATTTGTTAAATTATTTGGAAATCAATCATTTTTTCTTTTATAGCTTGAGGACTCACCATATTTTTGGTTTGGGGAAAGGTTAGAACGGTTTTTACTTTCTGAATGATTATAGAAAGTTTCATTTATTTCTATCAAAAGTGTAGGTGTTTTCAAGATAATGCAATTAGTGGAAGATTGTTTTAATCCATGATGGACAATGCAATGAAGGTTTAATAAAGATGGTTTACATCATCATATTGTGTGCTGACAGCCATATTGTGTTCAGAAATCCCAAAACATTTACTGCACAATTAGCATCAACCAGATCTAGTAAAGCATATTTTTGAACAGAATGTCCATATGAAGGGTCAAATGCCGGTTCAAATGGAATGCCAAATGACGATCCAAATGAAAATTATAACGTTATACTGGCATGATGTCAAAATGCCAATTTCTTTTAATTTTCACTAGAAAAGAGTTTAATTAGCTTAATCATACCCATAATTATTAGGTCTCACTCACATGCTTGCAAAAGCATTATTATTTCATTAGGACTCACCTCTACCTATGATTTTTATTATGATTTCGATATTATATGATATCGTTTAAGTCTATCTTGATATGATATGATTTTAGGATCTTTTCCATTATCATTTCCCTTACCCTCTCATCAAATCACATGCGGAAGTCATCAAGTGTCCTATCATCCTATTGATTAGAATTATTATGGTTTTAAATGCATTTTTATCGATTTCATAATAAATAAATCATTCAACCTATCCAAAGTTGACTTTGGACATGGTTGAATATATCATAACCTTATGAATTCACCAATGCATATGTCCTTATGACGACACATGATTCAAATAATTGAGCCATAGTGTGATTGGTCGAGCATGCGAAACCATGGTCTCATGATCATTCAGATGCTTAAACAGATTACGTTTTAAACCCATGATATTTACCCTTATCCTCACTTACCTTCATCTTCGTAGAGCTATTCCGGTTCCATTATTTATATTCTCTGCAACCCTTGAATTTTTTCCTCTGTTTGAACAATGCTTAAATGTCTCGAGCCTAAAAGCTATTAGGACTTGTTCTGAATTCTGGAATTTCAAGAATGTCAGGAGATCTTCTTCCGAGCAGGGTGGAATCCATTTCTCCACCTTTTGCAAGGATACGATGAGGATATTTCGTTGTTATTTGCGAAAGGATTTGATGGTAAGATGGCCAGGGTTGGTTATCTCACTTTTCCAGTAACCAAGGAGACCATTGCAGTAGTGACCAAGCTCCCAAGGGAGGCACCCATTGGCATAAACATTTGTTTCTCCCTTGGTCATCCTACCATTTTTCTCTCCATCCCAATTTTGAACATGTAGCAGGAATGAAGGGGTTTCACAAATAATGGGTTAAGCAAGAATACCTCAACCCTATAACCATCATCATCTGCCATATAACCTGCTAGGGTAAGTTTACTATGTTCAAAGCTTTCCATCTTCGCTTACCAACACTTTTTGCTAACCAGCAGTTTTTTAATGTCCCATTTTATTTCCTCAAAAGGTTGGAAAAAATGTCAAGTCAAGTTAGGAAGAATACGGTAAATTCTATGGGTAGTTTGTACCACCACATCCTCATTAATATCATGATTGTGCTTCAATTGAAAAAGAGGAACCAGACCTAGGAGAATTTCATGTTTAAGGTCTTACACCCTCATTTAAATGTTCAAAAAAGCTATCGGCACATTCGTGACCATAAGCACAGTCAGACCCCTCCTAAGAAAAAGAAAATCCCCAAAATTGTGCATATTGGTGAAGATACACCAGAAGAAAGTCCACCTACCTATTCACCTACCCCTGTCAACCTTGTTTCTGCCAAATTTCTAACCGTTCTACGAATTTGAATCAAGAGCAACAAGGGAAAGTGCGTTCAGACCACTGTTCAGTCTACCATTCAGACTGATCATCTAGATTGTATGGTCGAAGTGGGTGGACTCGTTTTTTACTCACCCTTATTTACATTACCCAGTGTCTCGGTCGAATTGCTCAAGGATTATTCTCTTAAGAGAGCTTCTCCATCTGCTTAGGGCAAGGTTTTTGAAAAACAAGAGTCCCTCCATTAACCTTGAGACACCACCTAGAGAATTGAGTCTGCTTCAATATTCTAAGTGCCTTGCACAACTGTCTACTCCTCATCAGCTGACAGTAGACCAGCTAACTCAATAATTGGCATGGTCAAAAAGTCAAAATGAAGAATATGCCAAGATAAATGATAATCTTTGCCAAGAAAACAAGGAGTTGTGTATACAAGTCAAGGACGTTGAGGACCTTAACAAGGCCATAACCTATTTGCGTGACACTTGTCAGGAGAGGCACGCTATTTTAAAGACACAAGCCATGAAATTGAAATTCAAATCTCCCGTTTCCTCTGCTAAGTCGAAGGCAGCTACTGATGCAGCTTATCCTTCTTCCTAGACTTCATTCTTGTTTTTCTCAGTGGGACCTAACATCTCTTCAATTTTGGGGAGTGTTGATCCCGATTTTGTCACTATTATTGTTCATTAATTTACTCTTTTGGAATCACTTTTGTTACCATTTGGTATACTTTTTTTCAGTCAACTTATAATTCAACCCTAGGTATGAACGTATTTGAGTTTTATGCAAGTCTTGGTTTAATTTCATTATTTCAGGGTTTTATTAGTAATTATGTGATATTTGTAAATGTGTTTAATACATATACTTCCTTGTAGATTATGATTTGCATACGAGCCTCCATGTGGACATGCATCTACACTAAACATGCAAAGATCACATCCAACTCTCCATACATCCCTTTGATCAATCCGTGTGCTGTTAGTTGGAATATTCTCAAACGTTTAATGCATAGGATGATTTTTTGTTGTTCTATTGTCCACGCATCCTGCTGCTATGATGGTATTTTCTCTAGAAGTATCAGGATCCTTCCCTCTTTGTTTGACACCACACTTCATGCCCACATCAACAAACATCCATACACCCGTAGCCCGCACGAGGAGAACTGACACACAAAGGATCAGGAAGGTGGTTGTGCACTGTGTCCAATCGTCACATGGTTGTTTGATTAGAAGTGAAGGTTGAATATTTTTGGAGAGGTCGACATGCTCATCCATGTAAAAACTATATAAATTCATCTACAAACAAGAGTCGGACTAGCTAGTTAGTTGATTGATCAATCGTCATTAACAAAGAAGCTCTATAAACTCTATTTCGAATTCAACATAAGTTCTATTTCTAGCTCTACATACATGTCTTTTTTTTCATGTGTTTGATTAATTGAAGCACAACCCTGGTTGCTAAGAGGGCCCCTCAACAACCAACAGTCTTCCATTTTTGTGTGTTTTCGTTATTTCCCTTTTTGTAGCTAAGTAATTTACATTTCTAGTTTTTGTAGGTAGTTTGATTCTCTTATAAACTGATGTTGTTTATTTCCTTGTTTCTTGTCATGTGTGTTTATTGTGAGTAATATAATTTATATTGTGCTATTAACATAGTTTCGATTTCCAGTATCACAAGTGACCGGTCACACAATAGTCATTTCCAGTTTTCTTTTCAGCTTGTCTCCTAGTTCCATGTTTGCAATCAGATAGAGTTTGATTAGTTTAATGTCTTAAGCTTAGTTTGTAATTAGATTCGATTTCGTCAATTCCTGTTTAGCTGTTTATTTACTTTAGTTATTTCTTAGTTCGTCTCATTAAACAATAGGAAGTAATTTTTCTTTTTAACTATAGGTTAGCACAAGTTATTCCTCTGTCATTTTAGGTATTGAATAAGTTTAATCATTGTCTTTTCTGCATTTCATCCTCATGTTCATAAGCCAGTTGATGTTAAGATCATTCAGGTTATCTATTTTTGTAATTTGCACTATTTTTCCCATCCAGATTGTCATTTGGACTGTCTGTTTATACTGTCATCTAGACCTTCATTCAACCTTTAATATTTCCCGTTCTGTTTTATGATTGTTTAAAGTTCGGTCTCCTTAGTTTTTGAATTGTGTTATGTTCTTAAACAATAGTCATATATATATAATTTGGACTATATTTCAAACCACCTAAAGCCTCTATTAATTCCTATAATTATTCCTATCTTTCATTCCCTTTATCTTAGTTTTGAAGTTGTGTTTCTTTTTGTCTTTGACTCCTTCATTCATTACTGTTTTAGAGTTTGTTAATTACACCTCTAGTTTAGTGTACTTCATTATTATTTAGGTTGCATATAGAATTAATTTTTCTAATTATATTATCTAAAAGGCACATTAGTTATTTATAATAAAATCATCATTTCAAGCACAAAGTTTATATTCCTTACTCTATAGTTACTGAAGATGTTCATAGAATAGGACTAGATTAAGAATTAAGACCTCTTTATTAAGTTTTCTACTTTCTTCTTTATTAAGTTTTATACTTGTTTTTATTGAGTTTTTCTACTCATTTCTCAATCATAGTTGTTTCACGAGAGAATAGTATACTTTAACTTCAAGTGGGTTCATTAAAAGAATATCATTTCTTAATTAATAGATTTGTTGTTAATACATCTTTTTCAGTTAGAGTCATTTGCTTATGGAATAAATAAAAATGTTTACTATTACTTGTAATTGGACACTCCTTAGTTTACATCTATTTGTAGAGGTTAAATTAGACTTAATTCCATTCAGTTTCTTTATTTCTTTTAAAATCCATTTTGATGTACCTCCTTCTCCAGTTCCAATCACAATGAATGCATATCCTCAGAATCCTCAAGGAGAATGGAACTAGACAATTTAGTTCAATTATAGTAAATTTGTCAATCGCATCTATAGTTTAGTTATTGGATCTCTTAGATAAATTAAGTGATTGTAATATTGTCTCAAATAATATAACCTCTTGTGTTCATATAGTAAGAGTTATGAATTTGTTTTAACCTTTCTAATTCACATATAAAAAAGGAGAATAACTAATTAATAGATTCCACCATAAAAAAATAGTTCACTTTCTTATTGTTTATAGAGTAGAGTGGTATAGATCGATATTTCTTTGATCTAATAGTATTTTCCCAGTAGAATTACCTTAGTAGTTGAATTTCTCGAGTATGACTCGGTTTTTCATTTTGAAATATCTTTTGATCTTTTCTTTGTTAAAATATTTCTACAACACCTTAGGTACCCTTCTACCTTAGCATATATTTTGTGTCAAATCTAAGTTTACAAACCTTGGTTGATAATTAAATATTTGGTGAATTAATTAAGACAATAAAACACCCAACAATTGGGCCTAGCTCTATGACAACAATGATGAAGATTCTATGACACTTATGACACAAATAATATCTGAAGGTTGGAATCTAACATATATGACATTTCAGGTTGAAATAGAGCATCCAAGTGGGATCTCATGTTATTTGGGGAATCTCAATGGCTCCAACTCAAATTTGGGGAAGGTGGAAGGCTAGGAAAGGGAGGACACGTGGAAAATCATGAGCACACACCCTAATTCGAATTGGATTGATTTTGTGGATGGATTGGAAACCTTATAAGGGTAAGGATGTTTATAAAATATAGGAAGAAACCAAGAGAATGGATTCTTTTCATTTAAGAAATTGTCATTTGTGAATTGTGAGAGCTAGTGGATGACTAGTTTTCTTTCCTTAGCCAATTTCGAGGGTGAAAGATTCACATCCAAGTTGGTGTTTGGAGAGGCCACTCAGGTCTTTCATGGATCTTTAATGGAGTCTTATTTTTAGGTACAGGATATAGGGAAGCTTGTGTATTCTTCTATTGCAACACTTTCACTCAACCATTTCTAGTTTTTATGGCATATTCTTGCTCATGGAGGGATTGCACTTTGGGTGAGATATTGATCTCTTTGGGGAAGCTTCTAATGCTCCATTGTTTTATGTTTGGATGTAAATTATCTGTATTTAAATTTCAGAAGACTCTCAAGTCGAAATTCCAAAATATTGCATGTAAAAATGTTAAACAATGAAGGAATAGTGTCTTTTCCCCACTATCTTGTTGTGCACCATTGTAATGCTAATGATTTTGATATGGGAGATATTTTCATTGTCCATTACAGATTTTAATAATATCAACATTATCTATTATTCATTATCAGAAAGTCTCATGTCGAAATATCAAATGGTTGTAAGGAAAAGTGATTATTAATGAGAAAACAATGACCATTTCCCCACTACATTGATGTATGCTATGATAATGTTGATTATTTCGAATGGGAAATATTCATAAAAACCTGTATAAACTGAACCATGATGCATATGATACATTTAAAATTTCCCCAACACATCTCCTACCTTTTTTCATAAATTAGAGTGACTTTGGGATCATTTGAGAATCCATTTACAACAATTACCCATGGGGAATTGGAGCCCCAATTTGCTAGTAAACACTCCTACTTTGAACAGAACATTAAAAAAGTTGCAGAATTAATTGTGGGTGGGAGGTCATAAAATATCTCTGAAAATCCTATTTATTTTATAATATCATTCTTGTACCTTCTGAGAAAATTTGGGAGCATTTGGGTCAATTTGGAGGTCTTGACATCAAAACTAGTTAAGGTCGAAATTGGGGAAAAAGTGGAAAAATTGGTCATTTAATAAAACTTAAAAAAGGGGAATTACAATGGTATCAGAGCATAATATTGGCACTTGATGTGGTATGATATTTATGAGGACAATAATTCAGGTGCCACCATTATATATTGACGCCGAAAAGTGATTTTGTTGAAGAGGAAACTATGACTAGGGATGAAAAGGGAACCTCATATGATGGTGAGGAGATTGTAAAAAGTATGGAACCTATATTTGAAGACATGACCAAGAATATTATGAAAGGATTCGAATTGTTGGATATCCAAAGTTGGAAAAAATATATTGATTTTAAGAAAACCAAGGGGAAAAATGCATCAACTTGCTTGAAGGAGAAAAAGGAGGAGACCCATGAACCACCTAGTTATGAAATAGGTGAAGTAGAAGAAGTAGTACATGAAGACGATCAAAATTCACTCCCAAGTGACTCTGAAAAATATGAAGAGACATCATATGAGTATGAAGAATTTTCTATTGAAAATACTGAAGATAATTTCAAGACACATTCTACCTTAGAAATGAAACAAAGAGAATCTAATGATGGATGCCTGAACTATGAACAAGTGCCTACTAATGGGTTCTCAGACCTCTATGTTAGTGACATAGAGATCACTTTTGAAATTGTTTCTGCAAGCCAAACTTCCATTAAACATGAAAATGAATACCTTGTAGTAGTTGAAGAAGAAACAAGATCAACTTCCCCATCACCACTTGGGATTCTATGTTGGTGACATAGAGATCACTTTTGAAATTGTTTCTGCAATCCAAACTTCCATTAAACATGAAAATGATACCTTGTAGCAGTTGAAGAAGAAACAAGATCAACTTCCCCATCACCACTCGGGCTTCATGAAGTTGGTCCAAGCATGAAGGAAGAAGATGAGGAGGTTCATTTGCAAGAGCATCATTTTCTTGAAGGGTCCTTAAAGATGAATTAAAATAAGATCCAATAGGCCCTTATAATACTCCATGACACTTAAGAATTGGTATCAAATTCTTGTTGGAGAGATAATTCCTTGGAGTAGCCATCCTTCCTTGAAGACATGGAGAATATTCAAAGAGCAATGTGCAACATCAAAGGTAATTTCATGTCTTTGATTTTTTATAGAAAAAATGTCTTTGAGATTAATGAATGGTTACATGAATCCTACTTGAAGAATAATGAAGTTATTCATAATCTCACAATTCAAAATGAAAAACTTCTTGAAAAGTTGCAAGACACTTGTTTTTCCTCCTATGTTACAGATTGTCAAATGGTAGATTGTTTAGAGTATTATCATGACATGCTGGATCATTAGAAATGTGGAAATTTGAATTTTCTTGATGTTTTTGAAGATGATCTTGAAGAGATACAAACACTTGATGTGGTGGAAGAAGAAATTGAATTGTCTCTTGATGAAGGTTTTGCAATTTTTAAAGAAGGGCATGATTCCTCTACATTGGAACCAATCTATGAAAAATGTTTCACACTTTTGAAGGAGCTGCATGATACTGCCCATATGGACCCTTCACATGATGAAACTGCTGCAATTTTTTATCCTTTGTGTGAGTTAGTTCATTCTCCTACATTCTACAATTCCATGTTTTGCATCATTAGTCTCAATGAAGTATGGGTGAAATGGTTTCTTTATGGTGCCACATGAGGAGTATGGAAATCCTAGATTTAATTTTTATGATGACATGGTTGGAGCAAATTCTTATTCTCATTTGCAGCAGCATCCTTTGTTACTTTATGATGATGGACATCTACATGGATGCACCGATGATATGCATTTGAGTCACTTGAAGACTCATGGTTTCTCTTGCTCATCCAACACTGGGGTGAGTAGATTTATGATTGGAGAAAATTTTTGTTTCCAGCTACATACTTTGTTGTACATTTATGATTCTCTCATTCATTGATGTATGGGTGAGACTTCTCTGATTCATTTGAAGTCCTTGTTTTTTTTGCTCATTATTTGGTTCATATTTTGGTGGAGGTTCTTCATTCACTCCTTGTATGAAAGAACACATGGATGACTATATTGATGCACATTATATATATTTGGAGCAGCATTATGGGACATGGGATCCTCACCAATATCATTGGAGCAGATTTTATTGGTCACTTGAAGCTTGTATGCACTTGGAAAATGGTGATCTACTTACTTGGAGGTATAAGCACTTTCAGGATTTTTTTTATGAGGAACCTCCTTGATGTGCTTATTTATTATGTTGTTATGTACTTTGATGATATATATTATGTACTCATTATGTTTGGAATAATGCATATAATAAAATGGGATCTTGAAATTCTCTTTCCTCATGGTATGGGTTGGAGAGCACTCTTAATTGTTGGAGTGCAATACAAGCAATGGGACCCTGGGATGTTGATTTCAAATTTTCTAGGAAACAAGTAGTATGGAAGATGGATTCCCCACTTAATAAAGTGATTTTAATCATACTAGTGCAGCAGAAAGAATGGTGATTCCTCTCTCAAATCTTCATGGAATCTCAAATACTCAAAGTTGAAAAACTCAGTGGCAACTTCAAAGAATCATACAGAAAGAAGTTTTTTTCAACACCATGTTTCAAATTGCTTGAGGACAAGCAATAATGGGAAGGAGGTATTTTTCATGTCCCAAATTTTTCATTGGGTCACAATGGCTTAATCACATTTTCCATATTCATTATATTTTTTCAAATTGATGCTAAGGGTCAAAAAATTTCCAGGAGGAAAATTACTAGTTTCTTAGGTTGGGGGTGGAAGCTTTGGGATTTGGAATAAGTGGGATAATCAATGATGTTTGAAAATTAGAATGACATAAATATTTAATAAATGAGATATATAAATAAATATATTATAAAATTGAATTGGAAATTGTTGTTCAGGATAAAACACCCTTGTAACCTAGGGCCTCGGGTTACCAACTTACTTATAACTTGCAAACAATTAGCTTTTACCAGAGAACGAAAAGGGGATAGAAATAAAGTCTTGAATTAACCGATTAATGATGGTTGATCCCAGCTTGATCTTCTCTCACTTCTCTTCTTTCCAAATCTTCTAGGTATGCACCTCTTCACCTGCAAAGAGCAAATCCTTCAAGTAATATCTCATGCATATATATATATATATATATATATATCAGAGGTTAGATGAAAAGCATATTAAACATATAAACAAACATATTTATTAACCAATATACATGAAATAGACTCAATAGAAGATTGGAAGAAGAATTCTCTTTATTAACAATCGATGAATAAGATAAGAGTACAACCCAACTTCTGAGACAAGTACTCGTCTACAACCAAAGGAATCTGAGTTCTGCTACTCCAAGATTCTGAAGATATACCACCAGCATAACTTTGCTCTCCAAATTGATTGATTAGTTCCCACCCCAAGGCCTCTATTTGAACTTTGGGAAATAGAGTTGTTTCGAAGGTTGGGATGGTTGAGATAGTTGGGGTAGTTATGGATTAGGCCCCAACTAATATCATCTAATATTGATTTATAAATTTTAAGGTTGAATTAAGGTATACATGGGTATTAATATAAGGAAAAATCATGTATGATACGTGTGTTTCTCGAAGGGAACTCGCGTATGCAAACATACGCGGGTTGCAATGCAAATACTGGCATATGATACATGAGTTGCAATGCACATAGTCGCGTATGCAACCCAAGACTTAGAATAAAAATATATAAGGCTGGTTTGAGGATAATGCATCAAAGTTCATGCCCATCTATAGTGTTTTGGCCACTTCAATCCTATTTTGTCATTTTGTGTACCAACATGAAGAATGTCTGCACTTGGACAGAGAAGTGCCATTTGGGCTGATAATAGATGCCCCCTAATGTGTGAGGTCAGAGGGAGGCAATGGCTGAAATACATTATGATCATTATCTTGGAGAGCTTAGAAGTCCAAGGAAGCAGAGGAAGTACCTGAAACAAATACATAGCAATGTCATATACAAAATCATATCTGAGGATGCCATGTTCAATATACTGAAACACTATATCCTTTACAATATTTGAGTACATCATATGATATGGGTACAAGACCACGTATATTACAAAGGTGGATCGAAGCCACAATATATAATAATGATGAGTCTTTAAATATATGGAAGTTGTGTAAGTGAACACAACACAATCTTGTGTAACATAGGTTATAGATATGAACCTAAGGCCTTCATCAAAATCCAAAGGAACCGGTACAATCTAGGCCATGTGAATAAATGTGTTGAAGTCAAACATGGATAAGATTCAATAGATTTGTCAATCAATAGGTGATAATTGAAAAATGAAGCAAAAGAATTCACCAATAATGAAATTTAATCCTAAGGTACCATCATAA
This sequence comes from Pseudotsuga menziesii, assembly GCA_001517045.1. Lineage (NCBI taxonomy): Eukaryota > Viridiplantae > Streptophyta > Pinopsida > Pinales > Pinaceae > Pseudotsuga > Pseudotsuga menziesii. Next base: position 169,047 of record LPNX010701483.1, read on the forward strand.
AAAATCTAGGTCTTCGTCTTCAGGAAATGCTGATGAGAAACCATACTGTGATGAGGAAGGCAATAGATCCTCCAATAGATCACAAGAGTGACTAAGAACTGGATAAAATAAAGTAGACATAAGTGGTATCAGATAGGACAATGATGGAATCAGGATAATAATAAGATGGAGGGATAAATCCTTGAACAGTGACCACGACATAGAGATGACTTGAGGAAGCCTTTAACTTTACAAATAGGACAACTAGACCTATCTGTCATGTAGGAGACATGATCAGATTCTCCTGGAATAAATGACAAGTGGAGGATTAAAAGACTTAAAGTGATAACTGAACTAAAATTATATACTGAGACATGAGTATCGAAAAGTTCAGAGAGTGCTACGTTCAAGGAGGACATGCTGCCACCAACTAAAAACCAAAAATAAAACTTCTTCCTTATCTTTCTTGTTAAATTTTAACGAGTCTAGGAAAATCAACTCAAGTCTCTCTTCATTTTTGACAAGCTTAAAGAGAAGAGAGAATAATGCTTGATAATGTCACTGATTCGTGGATTTTATGAGCCTAAACTAGTACATGCTCACTTGGTGTTTTCATGTTTAGGGATTCTGAAAACTCTGAATAAGACTCCAGGGGGGTTCTTTTTCATCCAATTTAGTATCCTGAGGCTGAAAAAGTATAAAAAATACCATAGAAGAACTCTCTTAACTTTCGTAGAAGAAAAGGTGAACCTTTTTCGTACTTAGTCAGGGAGGTCCAAAAAAGGTTAAATTACCACCCACCCAATGCTCCTTCAAGAGAAGCATATAGCTTGAGTTTTATGAGTGTGAAGGAAATCAAGATCACTCGGAAAGATCCATTTGATTACAAGGAATGGGTCTTGCAGCATTAAACTCGATGCTTTGTTCTTAGTATTTGAGGAGCATGAAAAAGACATAAAGTACATTCGAAATGTTTTTCATGTTTAGGTCTAGAGCATGAAAAAGAGAAAACTAAGCTCATACCGGGTGTTCCTTTTCCATAAGTTTAGTCCCTTAGGTTTGGAAAATTGATAAACCTATGCCTGAGAATACTCTTCTCAATTCCGTAGAAAAGAGAGCGACCCTTTCTTGTATTATTCAACATGGTCCGAGAAAGAGATAACCTACCACCAATGTGGATGCCCATTCAAATAATCTTAACAAGCCTGAATGGACAAGTTTACTCAGCAGTCAAGTCTATTTTGAGGAGTTAGACCTGGGCCTAAAGAAACTCCATGAGGGCAGGGAGCCTTTAAAAGGGATAACTTGTAAAAAGAGACCAAAATGAGGCTCAATTTGGTGTGACAAATAGCTAAGAAGGCTCCCTTGAACCTATGAAAAATGCGGCATGAGTACGAAAAGAAAATTTGTTCTAAGCTAGGGTACTCATGTTAGGAAAGCCCTATCCATGGAAGAACAATGGTATAAACAAGGTACTAATGGTTGAAATACCATAGTCCGTGGTCAAATTGGTGTTTCTAGGGTTAAGACGGATTAGTTATAAATGCAAAAGTGCATATGAATGCCAGAAATCCTAGCCTATATGAGTGAAAAAAAAATCTAAGTGACCTTGGACCTATTACATTTAGGAAAAAAAGACATGGTATTAGTTTATTTTGATAAAAAATTAAAAACTATAGGTTAAAAAACCACTTTTGGAAAAATATTTCTATAAATAGTTTAAAATAGAAATAAAAAATCTCCATTTGACATTTTTACCCAATATAGACATGTTTTACCTCTGCCTTCAATTGCTCGATGTGGACAACTCAGTGGACAATTTTAAAATATGCAAGTGCCAGGTAAATCAGCTCATCATGCTCTTTCATTTTATCCAAGAATTTTTTTTATTTTATGCAAAATTTGGTGTTTTAAGCCGTTTCTAGAAAGGTCGCGTTGTATACATTGGTATGCAACCTAGATAGTCACGTACACATGTTTTATACGCGTGTTGAGTCCTGGAAAATCATAGGTAACAACAGTTAGGGATTCTCCCCAATAAACATTCCCAACTAGCCCATTATTGTTTGGTTTGGGGAATCCATCCAGTTTATGGTCCGGTTACCGTAGGTCAAGTAACAAATTAAAGGTTTTACCGGTTACAGCCCGGTCCACCGTATATATTTTAGTTGTTTTGTGTTTAAATATGATGTGCAAGTGCCTATCTAAAAATGTAGATTGATAGAGATAACGAGGAGCGGTCACAATGTGATGTGCAGGTTTTTACCTCTCGTCTTAAATCTCTCGCATCTAAATCACACACAGCAAGAAAACTAAATTTAACTAACTAACCTATCCCTAGGGAGAAAAATTATCAGTTATCAATGACTAATGTATTTCTACGCATGCATTAAGAAAAATCACAGATAGCTGTTACTTATTTTAGAACACATGAACATTAATAGAAGAATGAATAACAAGATAGCTTATTGTTTATGAAAAGCCTTCATTACTCACAGTGGAAATTTCATAGAATAAACTAGAGTGCATTCATAACATGAGCATAGGTTCAAAGAGTTAGAACGATCTCATAGTTAATGGACATAAGCTGAAAATGAAATAGTTCACATTCAACATATCCATAGCACAACATTTGAAACATTCCACCAAGCTTTCTCAAACAGGAAACTTGTAATTCTTTATTGCAAAAGGAAATAGTTCTTCTTACAACATACTCTCACAAATCTATCTGGGAAAAATTCCATTCTTCTATCTAACTCTCCTTTATTTATACAAAAAATCAAAACCTTTGGGATACCCCCAAATGACTTTTGGGCTTCCCCAAAGTTTCAATCCCAAAAATTTTTCTTGTAGTGAGTGCTCATAAATTATACAATATATTACATTTAAAGAAAAATTAATAGAACACTTTTATGAAGAGGGCCCCACTTGGTCATTAATGAACTTTTTCCACGCCTGGGCCTCTGCTACTATGCCTTCAAAATCTGATGGTTCAAGAAAATGGATGTTTTGACCATACTTAGCAGCATGATTCTTAACCACTTCTATTCTTGCTGGACTCAAGCGCAGCTGATCTTCAAGTAAGTGGATACTTATTGCTACATGAGCTACTATATTCTTTAGAATATGCTCATCTATATCCTTTACTTGTTGGATCTCTTACTCATCTTCCTGATACCTATTTTGTAGATGTTATATGAACAACTCATGCTCTGGTATCATATCCAATCTTCTTTCTACAGAAGCCTGTCATCTATTGTATGTGACCAACACTCTTCTGTAGTATTCCGTACATGCTCCTCTCATTTTCTTCATTGTTTTCTTGAATTATTCTGCAGTATTGATCACAAACTCCAACAAGTCATAATCCTACTTTAAACTCTGATGATCTTTGACCGGTAGCTCTGTAGGGGTTTCCTCATTTGTCTCTATCCACACTATTCTTCCTATCAAAATCTCCAGAATATCTTGAGATCTGTCCACAAAATAAGATGTGGTGTCCAATATTTCTTCTAAATTGCTATCTATCTGTAAGATTTTACACCTTTATTCTTCAATACACATTTGTAGTTGGTAAATTCTTCTTTGTTGAGATAGGACATGTTCCTTCGAAGGTTGGACATCTGTCTTCTGTTCATGGGCATATTTCAGTGATGCTGTAAATGAAGCAATATGTCCCTCAAAACTTACTACTTGCATTTGATGTTTCTCTTCTCTTTCTTCTATGGTGGCCTTTTGTGCCTCCAACTCAACAATTTTTCTTTGTAGTTGGTCCTTTTCTGCACTCAGAGTTTCATAGGATACCTTGAGGTCATTTTTCTCTGTCTTCAACACTTGATACTCTAGCTATAGCCTCTATAATTCTGCTAAGCTATTCTGAGCATATTTCTATGTTCTCTCCATGGAAACTTCTAAGTTCATCTTGTTTTCCTGCAGAGTCTGGAGTTTTGCCTTTGAAGTCCTCACTTCATTCTGCATGTCCTCAAATTTCCTTGTCATCTTATAACCTTCATCTCTCTCTTTCTTCAGTTTTTATTTTAACTGATCTGCGTTCTTTCTTGATTGCTTCAGATCCGTCATCAGTCTATCTACATTATCTTCAGTGGCTTGGGTTAACACCACCCCAGCTCTTGCTGTTAATCTCGGATCTGCATTTGTTCCATACACCAAAGTTTTATCAGTTATCATCTTACCTGATTGTCCTCCTGTTTCAACCTTTTTCTTGGTTCTTTTCACAATCCTTTTCTTCTCCTTCTCATAGAAGATAGTGCTGAAATCAAGGACCTCTTCTCCTTATTTTTGCATAAAAGGTATCAAATTCAATCCAGAAAAAACAACTTCTTCTTGAGTGCTTCCAGAAGTTGCAGCAGGCTCCTAAAGATCAGGATTATCTTGTCCATTCCCTTGATCTATATGATCATGTGCCCCTTGTGCATCCATGTGTTCAATATTTTGCTGGTCTATTTGCGATCCTGTTAACCTTTGACCCTCGCTTTCTTCTTGTTTTTTCTTTATCTCTGCATCTTCCTTCTTCTTTCTTTCCTCCTCTTCCTTCTTTGTTGCTTCCTCTGCATCTCTCTTTCTTTCTTCTTCTTCATTCTTTAGCCAAATCTCTGCCTCTTGTGCTAGCCTTCTAGCATCCTCTTCCCTCTTGTTGGCTTGTTCTTCTTCAGCTTTCTTCTGTGTGGTTTTTCCCTTTCCGCCCAAAATGGTGATTTTTTGTTTAAATCTCTTCTTTAATGTTTTCATATTCTTTGCATTTATGAATATTTCTTCATCCTTGTCCTAGAAATTTGTGTATTCAAAATGAACATTTGCCTCCTTGCAATGATGTGCAACCTTATTTTTGGAGTCATTCCTGTGAAAGTTCATTTCATCAAAACGGAAGTGCTCCAGCTCCTACACAAATTCAACATTATATTTAACCTTTTTAAACTTATAACTTCCCAGCCAGAACGGTATGGCAGGATATGCTACCTTCTTATGTTCAAACAAGAAGCTTCCTACACCATCAAGATATACCTGCCTAACTGCTTCTTTATGTATCACATAATCAGTGGCATATTTAGGGAGTAGAGAAGGTGCCCTAGAGCCACCATACATTCTGATGTACATTCCCTCTTCAATCAAATATTAACTACCATGTTCTTTAATGACTTTGAATGCCTCTTCGGACATGGATTTGCATTTTATCAGGAAAATTAAAGTGTACAAAGGAATAATGAAGTGTTCACATATCTCTTTGTAGTGGCTATAGTTTTTCTATGCCCAAAATAATTTGTATGCAGTGTATACAGGGGTCCTATCCCTGTCCCAATTACACCTTAAGGGTGGAAGAGACTGGTACATAATATACATTCCACTAAGATAGAGCTCATGTAGAACGCTGACTTCTTCTGTGAAACCCCTCCCAAAGCTAAAGATATGCATGCTGAGAGGCTATTGGACACTATGTTCACCCAATTGAATATGGTCCCCTGAGTGTCCACATAGAAAAAAATGGGTATCCATCCCAATTTGAAGCTTTTACCATGAGCTATCCCAAAAACTCTATTCAGCATCAGTTCTATAAATCTATAAGGGGTCTGGAGAGTGGCTATATCATATTCTCTTGATGGCCTGGTTCGAAATTTCTTCCCTGGTATCATCATTCTCTTAACTATTTCCTCCAGGTCCAAATTTGTCTCTTTCAACCAACTTTTAGTTAAGTATATTTGAGCAGGAGGTAGGTGATATGCCATTGAGACATAATAAGGACTATATGTAACATAGCCCTGTTTGGCAGTATTTGCTAAGGTCATCGTGGTCACATCTTCCCTAGGCAGAATCCAATCGATCACCTTTGAGCATGGGAACAACTCAGGTCTCATGGCTACTTTCATAAGAGCAGATTTCTCGATGTTGGCAGATATAGTCATCTCTTCAAATCTTGCATCAGGCACATCCTGATTTGCAATCATCCGGTATATCTCACCCCATTTGTAATCTGGCTCTACCTCGGTGGTAGCTTTGGTATTTTCATAGATGTATTCCACCTTGGTGATGATTTCCACATCTGGTTGTCCCTCAGCAACAGGAGCCTTCTTCTTTTGTCTTCTAGACATCTCTCCTTTGCAATAGTTACTCTGTCATAAACCAAGAATATTCCTAGACCATTGGATCTTTTAGTTAATGTTTGAAGAATGAAGAAACTGTATCAAACTATTTACCTCTTCCATATGCATTTTCATAAATAAACTACACCAAATATTAATGCATAGAAGAAAATGACAAGGCAAAAAATGAGCTTTTGCAAGCTGGGTCTAAAAATCCTCTAAGTCCGTCTACAACTAAAACATGGCCCTGATAGGAAACTCGTCATATAATCCGGACAGCAATCGAGATACTCTAACTCTTCAAATAACAAGAACCACACTATCAATAAAGCTAGTCTTCGAATGTGAGGCCCTATGCAGAGATCTCATCGTGGGCATCCCCAACCTGACCTAAAATTAAAAACCCCCGGGCGTCCCATAAAAAATAGGGTAAACGCCGACGACGAAAAGAAAACTGAAAACTTCCTCCCCGAATGGCCATAAGCAACCCCAAAATAGTCAGTGTAGACAGCGTAACGCTTGTCTACACCAACTACCTAATCTTTCAGGAAAGAATGAAAAAACCATAATGGCTCAAAACCCAGGCTCACAAAACCCCTACTGTCAAAGAAAATTGTTAAACCAGCCTACCGCGAGGTTAAAAATTCTTTCTAATGGACAATCGGCCCAAACTGCGGGAAAACCTAACCAGGGCAGACCGTAGTTCCCAAAATTACCAATAAAAACAAGAAAAAGGAAACCGCAGTTGGCCTACCTGGAAAAATGTTGTGCAGTTGGCGGGACGACTCAAGAACCTCCATGATAGCAAAACAATTGAATGGAAAATAGACAGCTGGGCACGGTGGTATAGTTCGAATCAACAAGGACGAAGCAGACTCATTTTTTTTAACTAGGATAATAATAAACAATGTTCCACCACTATATATAATAACTCTTGGTAAAAGATAATGGCGGGGAAACCCTATCGGCGAATGGAAAAACTAAGCATCGGGTAGAAAAAATCTCATCGGCATGTGGAAGCACTAGAATTCAGATGGTTATATCACTAAGAAACCATAATGGTGGAAGACAGACAGACCAAGAGTTCCATGGTCAAATTAAAAATGTCGACGTCGGAAACTCTGAGCACTACGCGTCAGACGATTAGTCCTCAATACTTCCATAGTGTCGGCACTCCCGAACACTAAAAACCACCGATAGTTAAGTGTCGAAGATCAGAACCACTAACTAATAATTTGTCGGTGGTTAAAAACACTAAACATCGGGCAACCAGTCTGATCGACGGCCGCAACGGTAGAGAAACAAAAGACTATGATTATGTGTCGATGATCGGAGGCTCTAAGTACTAAAGGTCGAAAACTTAGAACTGAATTCCTCTGTAGTGTTGGCAATGTAGAGGAAAAGCCCTCTGAAATGGCGGCGATGTAGAAGACTCAAAATCCGACCGTGATAAAACAAATCGCTGACATTTAACAATAAAGCTTTGAAAATAAAACAAAAGAGAAAGCGCATCGGCAAAAATGGGACTGTCCATCAGGACGTTCATTGTTTACCTTTCGAAACGATGGCTACATAAAGAACTAATGCCTCGATTCATGGTTCAACTGACTTCCCACAGTGATAAATGAAATCATCAACAAATCAAAACCTTAAGTTCCATAGTCAAAAGCATTGGATAGACAAAGGAAGTTATAGATCATTTAACTTCTGAAACGAAGGAAACAATTGACCTCAATTCAAACTCAAGAAAATCCAAATTTGTAGCAGAGGAAAATAGAGTTTAGGAAACCAAACAATCCCAGGCAAGATAAAAATAAAAAAAGGAGGGTCCAAAATTTTAAAAATTTGGGAAAAAATGTTGCAGCTGCAACAACGCGGCTTTCCCGAAAGCAACTCATGTATGATACACGGCATACCCAAAGGACAGTCGCGTATACTACGTGACATAGGAAAAGAGTATGTAAGGCCAAAATCAAAGTTTTTTTAAATGAATTTAATGTTTAAAAATGGCTTGACTGACAGACTAAAACATGGTTCTAGAGTGGAGGGAGAGGGAACATGAAGACATGGATCAAGATGCTCTTTTAAGTGCCCCCACGGTGAATGCATTGTGGCAAAGTGGGTTGCTTAAATTATTTTATACCTCACCCATGCGATCCAATGTCTTCTTACTGGATTTTTTGATAAGCTAATGGGATCATGATCTAAGTGCATTTGACCTACAAGGTGAGATTCTAGAGATTACATTAGAAGACATCTATTTCATATCCATTTTGTCACAATGGGGAGTTGCGGTCAACTCGGAAGGTACCGATAGGGGCGATGACCTTCTAAGTGTGTAGAACTATATTGACACTTATTGTGCACCATATACTCAAAAAAGGGGTACTTGCATCCCTATTGTTCATATTCACAGCTTTCCATTACAGGTGTTGGTAAGCACAATAGTGAGGGTTGCAGGATCATCATCACTTCATCTTGCAACTCGAAACCAAATGAGACTTGCAGTGGAATTTCTATAAGGAGCCTTATTTGACTGGTGCTCAGGAGTGATCCAAATAATAAAGAAGCAACTCTCTGACTACAAAAGAGGCCAACAGAAAAACTTCGGTTATTCTAGCATATTGGTAGCCTTTTTCTTTGAGAGAGTTCCCGGTCTCAGTCCTCTAGCACCTCTACCAGTTTTCTCTCTGCGTCAGCCTAGATTGGGTAGGTGGGGAGAAATATTCCTCCACTAGGGTGGCGGTGGATTAGTTCAAAGTGTTTACGATGATGATTTCTACCTATGGTGGGAGAAACAACTACCAGCACTAGAGAAGTTTCCATATGGTAGGATGGATTTCCGGGGTGAGAACGACCTTGTCCTCCCTCCTGGAGGAGCATGGGGAGAGTCAGGTATTTTGGCTTTTCAAGTTTTTAAATTTTTATGAATTTTTAGTCATAAAGATATATACATATGTATAAGAGTTTTTAATCCTGAAAAATGTTTTTAAAATGCAGATATTGGACTAGTACGCCCTATTGGGTATCCTCATATGTATGTGAGACCTATGGTAGGAGAGAATCATGGTTTGATTAGGGTTCTTGAGGGGAAGCTGGCTAGGCTTACCCAAAGACTACCTACTTTACATATTGAGCAGATCCCTTCCGTTATGCTGGAGCTAGTGGTTGGTATCCCACCTATCTGGATATGCCTTATGAGGAGGGTAGCCAGAGCAGTGCTTATGTACATAGATGTCGCTAAGGCTACTACAGCTGATCAGGGTGACCAGGGTGATCAGGGTGACCAAGGTGGTCAAGCTTATACCTAGGAGAATTTTATGGATTATGATCCACTTTTTGTATATTTTTGTATATCATATAGTTATGACTAGATCTAAGGATCAAAAACTCGACCTATCTATATGGACAAATATTCACACACACATATATGTATATTGCCAGTTTATTTACATGTGTTGTTGCAATGTATCTGTTGTGTATTTTTATGAAATATGTGTTAAGTGCCAATCCAAGATATAATTCGCATATGCATCAGTTAATGAATTTTTATTTCTTGGAATATGATTAAATGTAATAAAGTCAAAATTTCTTTCCAATAACCTAACTTGCATAAACTGACATAGTAAAATATGGTTCCGCACTTGATAAGCTCGATTAAGTTGGGAAACCACCAGTTGAGAGTCAAGTCTAACTTCCAGCTGGGTGATGCCATGTGACAAGGCATCCCATAAAAGCTCAATGGTTGCTCGGTACTCATCCACATTATTGGTAGTAGTACCTAAGCAAACACCTCGAGAGGCAACTAGCTGTCATGAGGGTGAGTAAATAACCCATGCAGCTGAAGCCAGGTTGCAAGTGTAATGACTAGCGCCATCTACAAAGCCGACGAACCACTCGGAAGGCATCTGTAACAACCAAAAAATGATATAAGAACACAAACTGGCAGAATATTGTACATAAAGTTACATACAATAAAAATACAGGAAAATAGTACTAAGCTTAAGAATAGTACTTTTTCCATCTCTGTTGAACAGGTTTAGAATCAAGGTAAGTTCAGATTCCAAGTTCAACGATATATGGATATATGCCTAGTAAGGATGACCAAACATACGCATCACGAAATTCCTTTAACAGAGCAGTATGTATGGAAATTTCTTCTAAGAGAGAATTTGCATCAATATGCATAGTTTCAACAACGTCGGGGTTTGGAAGGATATTGGTAGAAACAATATCTTCCACCAGTCTCATATGAAACTCTTGATTTTCAATCCTGCTTAACTCTTGAATAAAATAGGATCGATGATGAATATATTCACAAATCTTATCTCGTCTGCAAATAGCTTCCAAAATGGCTTCATGAGATGGAAAAACCATATCTAAGCAGTCTTTAGTATGCAAAGAGTTCTCTACCCAAGCAGGCAGATAGGTTTCTTTCAGCTCTTTTGATACTGTAAGAGGAACCAGAATGGGATAAAAAACAGTATGAATGATAGCTTGAAAATCTACTTCCACCACTGACAAGGGAACTTCAGGTTCATGATGGGAAGGAAGAACCCAAGGGTCCGTTCTATTGACAACCGTTACAATAGACTTCCCTATACTACTAGAACCTAAGTAATTAATCAGAGCTAGAAAATCGAATGTGCCCATCAATGATGAATACATTCCATCCCCTAATCTATCTATATTAGGTTTAACTTGATCAACCAATGGTACGGTGGACTCATTAGTTTTCATGCGACCCTTTCGAGTTAAACTGAGTTGGTCTACGGTAACCAACTTCCCTTCATGTGGAAACACTACTATTCGAAGAATGACTGATGCAATAGTGGACATGTAATAAGTCCAACTTCTCCCCAGAAGCAATTTATAATCCAAAGGCACATCAATCACCTCTACCTCAACAGACACTACTTTCCCTACCAACTTTATCTAGAAATCCAGTAGGATACCATGTGGATGAAGTGGCCTTCCACCGAAAGCAGTAAGTAGGGTGTTCGATGGAACTAGCTCTAGGGACCCAAGAGCTTTCTGAAAAGACAAGGACATGACACATGTAGAAGCACCCCCGTCGACAACTGCCCTTCCAATGGTTTTCTCTCCATGGATGACATCTATCGATAAGGATACATGATATGGCAAGAGAATTTTGACATCAGACAAATTAAACTTTGCCATCGGGCTCGATGAATCCATACTACCTAAGGTTGCTAAGAGTGCATCTTGCTGGGTGGGACAACTCTATAACACCTATAAAGATGACATCGCACAAGGGGTTTGGGCCAAATCTTCAACTACAGAGTAATTGGCTATAGCCCTAGAATTAGGATTGTGCAATGTTTTCTTGAAAACACCTTTCGGTATCTTGGGCATTGTTTCGGTAGGTTTTTCAATTGTGAGAGAGTTAGAAGTTTCACTTATAGACTTACCCTTATCCTAACCCTTTGTTTCATAGTTCTTGTTCTTGGTCTAGAGTAATGTCTGGGATCAAACCATGTTGATATAATTTGGTTCAAGGGCATTTGGGGTGCCCCATGCTACATTTGAAGCTGAAGCTGAATTTTTTCCTTGGGGAAAAGGGTCCTTCAGGATAGCTGATTGTTGGCTTTTGAGCAGCTTCTGAGCTTGGTCCATAAGGGGACATTGATGGGTCGGGTGATCTTCCTGGCACAACTTACAAGGAAACTTCACCTTCTTCTTCTATTTTTCCCCCCATCAGCACTGTTTGCAGGATCTGGTTTATTTTGGTTCCCCTCACCTTTCTTCCACTTTTTATTTTTCCCACCGGGTTGCTGATTACCCTTTTGGGAGGATTGAGAAAAAACATTTGCATTATGGGGTGAGGGGGAAAGCTTTGTTGCCTCTATCGTAGAATGTTTTATGGACAACTCATGGAGCTATTTAGCCAAATACTCTATGGTGGAATATTTCACTGAACCAACCACACCATCGGCATGGGGTCCAGGCTTAGGTTTCTCGACACTATGTGTTGTCCTTGGTGCATCAGGGATGATTTCATATAGAATCCCAAACTGAGAATTTATCAAATATAACTACTGGGCCCTGAGGATAGCCTCTTCCTCATTAGTTAATCCTGAAGTAGATACATCCTTAGATATATATGGAAATAAGGATTTAAGGAACCATTCTAGTAAAAACTTAGGAGGGATAGTGGCCTTAATAAGCCTCTTCCTCCTTCTCCACTCTTGGATGTGATTTGAAATATGAGTGGATTTTTCCTACCAAAAGGTGGAAAACAATTCTATCTGAGCATCATAGCTGACAGGAAGTTGGAAGTGATTAAGGAACACATTAGCTAAGTCCCAAAAACTATCAAACGCAGCAGAGGGCAGTTCAATGTACCATTTTTTCTGGGGCACTAGTCAGAGTTCTTTGGAACAATATCAACCGAACGGTGTCGTCATTCAGTGAGTTGGAAGAGAACGACAAGTGAAAAGTGGTGATATGAGCCCCTGGGTCTTCACCAGCTTTGCCTTCAAATTTTGGGATATCCAAGGGCAGCTTGGTAGGTATGGGTGGCCAGGAGGCATTATGTCTTAGGGGGTCATTCATTAGCTTGGACAAGTCTAGCAAGTTTAAATTTTCCAGGAAAGGGAGCTTGGGTCGAACCGGAGCATGAAAAGTACCATCTTGGGGATTAGAAGGACTTTCCCCTAGGTTCCCAAATGTGAAGGCAAGATTCCCCCCTGCTACTGATTGTGAAGTAGTCGGGTCACTTTGGAAAGGAGTCCACCCATAAGACAGAGGATTTTTCACATGTGGTGCAGTTTATGAGGTTTGAGTTACCCCAACTAAAACTGGGGTTTGGAAAATAGGAGTAGGTATCCCTCCACTAAAGAGCGAGAAAGGAGAGCATGTGAAAGGAGCTGAAACCAGAGTTTGAAAACCTTGACCATAAGGACCAAGGTTTCTAAACTACACCCCTACATCCTACATATGGAGCATATGGGGAAATGTGCCCCCCATTCCAAGGAAAACCCTAGACAAATGACAAGGATCCTATAGGATCACTCTGAGTAGTGTGTGCGAAGGAAGTTGAAGCAGAAGGTACACTAGGAATCCCAGTCACCACTCCACCAAAAATGCCTACTATATTTGTGGAATCCGGTGGTTGAACCACTCGACTAGCTGGAGTTAAAGGAGTAGTAGGTATACTTGTTCTAGGGGCACCAACCAGGGGAGGTGGTACCCCTTCAGCCAGAGCAGCTGAGGTGGACGTAGAAGAACTTTCTCCCACACTAGACATTAGTCTACCCAGAGGAACACCAATCACAGGAAAACTGAAAGGATGAACCTTGATGATCACAAGATCGTTTAGGTCAATAAGAGGTGAATTAAAGTTTATTACAAAATCATCATCCTACAAGTCTTCTATCTCTACTGTGGTTAAAACAACTTGGTTTGTCCTAAGTTTTGGTTCACCCATAACTTCACTAATTCCTACTGGTTCGAAAGAATCGTCTATGTCTAATCTACACCTTTGAGGGGGAGTTGGAGGTTCCAATGTAATAAGCATAGGAAGGTTTTGCAACCTTCTTGATCTTCTGAGGGGTTGGTCCTCCACGATTGGAAATTTGACTCTTCACACCCTAAGTTCAGCTAAACACAAACAAACCATAGAGAAATCACTACAAAATTTCCTAAAGTCTCAACAATCACAAGGGGTATAAGATATGCTTTCCAGAAGAAATTTGAAAGATAGTCACTTGGCGTCCTTCAAGATGTTCTTAGGCACAAGTAGAGGAATCACCCACCGCCCTCCCACACTTTCTACAAGGGTTACCTTCCAAGCCCGTCCAAGGTCAACCAGAAATATCCTTCAAGTTTACCTCTGTATAAACCCTAGATGTCAAAGAGACTAAATGCTACCTTAACTATATCAATAGTCTAGGGGGACAGTCACAAGCCTAGTTCATATGCATGGGCAGGGTAGCAAAGCCCAAAACTCCATATGGGACAAAACCCCAGATGCATAAAAACCTTGGTCTACGCTTTGACAAGGAATCAGAGGGTTATCTCCTCAGTCCAAGACTCCATGTGGCCTCGTGCTTAACTCTCATTTGAGAGGACCTTCCCAAATACAATCAACATAGAAAAGGATTTACCTATCAATTGGCCAACTATGTCTGAATTTAAACACTTGTGGAGAGTTTAAACATCCTATTCTACAAGTCTAGCCTGATCTAGTTGGTGTATGACCCTATAAAATAAAACTTACTAATAAATTTTAAATTATATCGTTCATTTTAAGGGTTGTTCTTAGTCATCAGGTAAGTGGCGTGAATGACTGTGATATTATAGACTCGATAAGAAATAATAAAATCATGTATAAAAAGAATTCCAAAACAAATTACAACTACTTAAATCAAGTTTCTTTTCTTTTTGTAAATATGAGCTAATGAAACTAAAACTAAGTATGAGAAAACTAAGACTTCTTTTTTATAAATTTTGAAATTTTATTCGAAAATACTGCAAAGAAAACTAATGTATGCAACTAACTGCAAAAGCATCAAATTTTTTCTTCACTTTTAAAATTCTTCAAAAACTATAATGTACTTAAATGCAAAACTTTTCGAGTGAGTTTGAATAATCAGAACATAAAGAAAGAAAAATGAACTATAGAGGACCCACAAAAACCAACTTCAACCACATAGGAAGGAAACTTGGTAAACACCTAACTTGGGAAGATCCAATGAATAAAATCCACTGAATTTACTAAAGGACAAGTGACAAGCTAATACTACAAGAAATCATTATAGAGTAAAAGGTATCTAAAATACTGATCACTGACTCAGACACACAACACTAAACCTATTACCCAAGAAAGAGGACCAACTTCAAATCGCTAAACGAAAGAATATTCAAACAATAAAACTCAAAGGCTTAACAAGAAGAACAAAGCATGGTACATAGGACTTTCAGACTTACAAAATCATGCCAAAAGCAAGAGACCACTAAACAGACAAAAATCAAAACAAGACAAGGACAAGAAACCCTCCCTAAAATTTTATGCTACTACATGATGTATGTGACTATCTTATAGAGAAACTCACATACCATATGCGATTGTCTTATAGAGCAGCTTGCATATACAAGTTGCTATACACGACTATGTAGCACAACAACTAGCGTATACAACAAAAAAAATTCTTCAAAAATAAAAGACAATAAAGGTCTCTGGACACACTATACTGCAAATCAAAGGCAAGATAAAAGACCACACACAGAATCGAAGTAAATACTGGAAAAGTATCTACAAGACTAACCCACAACAGGCTGGACTCCCCAGCAGAGTCGCGATTTCTATTGTTCAGGATAAAGCTGTTGATGTATTTGTAACTTCGGAATGTATTCAATTGTATATTTTATACATTGTACCCCAATGTTTATTTTGGGAAGTATTTGTAATGTAATTGAGTCATGTCATACCCTGATGTTCCTATCCGGAGAATCAATAATGTAAACAAGTCATGTAAATTCATAGAGGATAACCCTCCTTATTGTTCAAGGGTTAAAGTGCCCAGAGTTTTAGGGCACTAGGGTTATTAGACTCTACTAGAGAAGTTGGCCTTAAGTGAGTTAATGCAAGTCGGGTCATTAGTACCCTAGTTGTGGTTACTCGAGCCTACATAACTGAGTTAGAATTACTCAAGCCTACATAGCAGAGTCAAATATTAAGTGAACAAAAGAATATAAATAGAGAGTGAGACTCTCTATTTATCACACACTCACTCACTCACAGGGGTGCATGAGTGAGAGAGGAGAAGCTCTCTCAAGTAAGATAGAGAGAACAAGCTGTTGGAGATCATATTTATGTTTTCGTGTTTTACAGCTGACATTGGTGCTCATTCTATCTTTGAGGAAGTTGCGGGGTTTTCTCCATTATGGTTTCCCTGAGGAAAATTCTTTGTGTCTCTTGTCTCTTGTGTTTATTGTTGTGCATGTTATTATCTCAGATAAGATCCTAATATCATATTGTTTAAATGATAAAAATGTAACATGGTATTAGAGCTAACCTAAGAATAAGACATTGTGCAGCTACAAAAGCTAGGGATTCTTAAGTTTTGGGTCTCTCTCCACAATCCATCAACAAAAGTATGTTAGGTTGACTTTCCATTGAAGGGCGCATCCATTAGAGGAAATTTCAACTCAAAATGGGCCTTTTAAATTTAAATAAAATTCCATGTCATCATGTGTTAGCCAATGAAATTCCTTTAAATTTGAAATACCGTATAGGTCTTAAACATTTTTTTAATATAAATTTGGGGATAGGTATCATTAAAAAAACTATTTTTTTTGTTTTTGTTTTCGACATATCTCCTCGTGTTTTTACTCAAATTTTGATCGGGAGAAATTCCGCATCCAACAAGTACCCACTCGACATACTTTTGATGGACCTCGCTACCCCAAAAACAAGAAATACTTGAAAAAATGTGATGATGATGTCATCATCACATTTTTTTAGGTATTTCTTGTTTTTCGGGTAGTGGGGGCTGTCAAAAGTATGCCGAGTGGGTACTCGTTGGATTCAAAATTAAATTCTGCATCCAACGATCTCTCCCGATCGAAATTTGAGTAAAAACACAGGGAGATATGTCGAAAATACAAACAAAAAAGTAGTTTTTTGCTTTTATTCCTCCAAAATTAATAAATATTATTTTATTATTTTAACTATTATTTTATTAATTTTTTTTAGGAGGCCCATTTGAGTTGAAATTCCCTCTAATGTTTCTGTCGAAGCAAGAGTTGATTCCGAGCATTTTCAATTTTTGGTGCGGGAAATTAGGGATTTTCACAGAAGAGGAATTTTTGAGTGAGCCCAGAATAGGATTACTCTCCTCATCAAAATCTAATTTTAGAGATTTGGGTCGAGATTTTTGGTTGGGTGAAACTCTGGGAAATTCAAACCCTAATTTGACCCCGGGCCGGAAAAACCCTAAATACTAAAACTGATATGTTTTGGTACATTCGCTATATCTCACTATTTCAGAAGTCTCAGATGCATAAATTTTTAAAGTTCGAAGATAAATTCTTGATATACACTGTATCCAATTTTCAGCCTTAGATTCAGTGTTTTCTAGGAGATATGATTCCTCCAAGTTAGGGTTCCAACC
The DNA here is from genome assembly GCA_001517045.1 of Pseudotsuga menziesii. Taxonomy (NCBI): domain Eukaryota; kingdom Viridiplantae; phylum Streptophyta; class Pinopsida; order Pinales; family Pinaceae; genus Pseudotsuga; species Pseudotsuga menziesii. The sequence continues at coordinate 186,259 of LPNX010701483.1, forward strand.
TCTTCTAGGATTCATCCCTAAATAGGACACCTGGGGAGAATTACTATGTCTCAGGCTACCAATGTCCAAATGAAATTTCTCAAGATGTTCCAGAAATTGCATGGAATTTAATTTCTATGGTAGAAGTTTCAGACCCCGAAGATAAAACAGTGACACGTGGCAGTCCATACAACTTCACTATGCTAAACAATCCTGAAATAGGTCACCTTGAGAAAATGATCATAAGTCCCAATTGGTGAAATAAATTTTGATGAAACCTATGGTTCTGGAACAAGGATAGAATATGCTACCTCAGTACTAAATTTTAGACAGATAGGAGTAGTACTTTTGAAGATACTGCAGAAACAATATCAGGAATTTATGCAGAAGAAATTGGTAAACTAGGGCTTCCTATTCCGGGAGCTTCCCTCCACTGTTTTCAGAAAAGGAGTACATTGGATAGCTCGACTTGAAGAGGCACATATTTCTATCAAATAATATCTGAAAGATTCCAAGTTTTGAAAATTAGGGTTCCTCTGACAAACCCTAGATTAGCCAACTCTGGAACTAGGACGGACACCTCAAATCGGTAAGATCTAATATTTTGCTATTTTCATTTGAGGTTCTCAGTTCAAAGTGATCTATCACATCATCTTGATGATAATCTTGGTGAAGTTGACAACTTCCAAGCATGGAAGTATATGATCTCTTTGAAGAAAATTAATTGGACACCTACACAAGTAGAGAGGTTCTAGTTGCATAGGGAGATGAGGATAAAATCCTTAAACAAGAAGAACTTAGTCAGGGCCAAGAGGATTAATGTTGATTCTATCAAGGATCACCTTATACCACAAGTGTCTTCCCTCAAGACACTGAAAGAGATGTTTAATTCCTTAACCAAGCTATTTGAAGGGAAGAGCATAAATCAGAAGATGACCTTAAGAAACCAGTTGAAGAATTTCAAGATCCAGAATGCAAAGACCATACAATCATACTTTACAAGGGTCTCTCAAATCAAAGAACAACTTGAAGTGGTAGAAGAAGAAGTGGAGAATGCAGAAGTGGTGATAATCACCTTGAATGACCTCCCAAGATCATGAGATTCATTCATTCAAGGAATGTGTGCCAGAAGGAAGTGATTACTTTCAGTAGACTCTGGGAAGACTGAACACAAGAAGAAGATCAACTCATAATAAGAGAAAAGACGATGGGAGAAACTGAAGATCAAGATTTCAGGATTCAAAGAAGATACCTCAAGTGATGAGGAATGTGAATAAATTAATTCTTGAAGAACCTCATATCCATCTTAGCATTTGGATAAGAAATGATGATGTCATGAATGAAGAAGATGATGAAGCGGAAGGATCAAGAAGAAGGCTACCCACGAAACAAATAAAGATAAGTATTTCATTGTCATTTCATGATATTGTTTTGTTATGCATTTGTTTATATTCAGTTGATGTATTATCCATGATAGAATGTTTGCATTAATGACAGTATACTACTAATATGCATGTGATGGGTAAGTAGCTCATGGTGTTATACAACTCTCCATTGATACTTATCTAGAATGAAAACCTCTTTGCTGACATATTGGATTAGTGCACAATCTCAATGTTGTCCTGGTAGAGATGGAACACATCTAGAAAGTTTCCATGAGATATGGATGAATGTTGTATTGGCTAAGCAATTGCATGATTATATCTTGATTTTTTCATTATGAATATACCTTATGAATTTTTTTTAACCAAACAACTAATGCATTTGAATTGTAGGAAAGATCGCGTAAAATCGCCTACAAGCAAAGAAGGATGAGACTTGTTCCAAAGAACAAGTGATGTCAGTTCAAGATGAAGAATAATATGATGAATGCAATGACATCATTGAAGTAGAACCTTCCAATTATGAATAAGTAACCAAGAAGAAAGGGAAGACCAGTTCAAGAAGAATGATGTCTAGGATGTAGTATTGAGACCTGAAGGGAAGTTCGTAGTTCCATCACGTAGTAGATGGAAACATCGTGGGATACAAGGAAATATTCATAGCACAAGGCTTCTCACAAAAATAAGGCATAGACTACGAAGAGACATTTGCAGCCAGTGGGAGTTGAGACACATGACAGGAAGAATCATGTGTGCAAATGAAAGAAGGCCTTGTATGAGCTCAGAAGACACCCATGGGATAACACATACATGAGGAGCTTGAAGATCACCTAGAGGGAAGAAGATCTTAACCTTTGCTACGGGTTGAACATGGAAGCCTATATAGGATGACTAGCTCACAGATGGGTGTGAGAAGAAATTTTGAAAAGGTTCAAGATAGAGGATCTTGGTATCCAGTGACCCTAGATGGATACATAGAATAATAGTAGTAGAGGAAGCTACTTGTCACTCTGGTACATAATGTTTTAGTACGAAACGAAGAGGGAGAATAATGCTTTGCTTCAGAGGGAGTGACTACAGAATATCCTAAGGTTCGACCTGGTACAACAGGATGGGAAGATTACTGATGACTCTACGATTTACTTAGAGTAAAGTGGATTCAAAACTTTTCTTTAAGGTTGAAAGAGGAACACCAGTGATGCTCCTGTTATATGTGAATGACTTGTTCCTGACAGAAAAGAGGAGTTCACTAAAGTTGTAAGAAGGATACTTGCTGCCAAGTTTGAGATGAAGCACTTTCATATGATGCACTACTTTCTAGGCATGGAGGTGTGGCAGAATCTCCCTGGGACAAGGGAAGTATACAGTAGAGATCCTGAAGAGGTTCAGTATGATGGACTGCAAGGCCATGACCACACCTATGCCATCGAACCTGAATCTATTGAGTGTTGCTTTGTCAGAGTCAATTGATGCCACGATGTATCGTCATATGATTTGTTCGTTGATGTACTTGAAGAATACAAGACCAGATATTTTCTTTGCTGTGAACAAATTAAGACATGTTCACTTGATTGATTTAAATAATATTCTAAGGTACCTAAAGGGTATAATTGATTATGGGATCAAGTATGAGGCAAATCAGAATATTAACCTCGAAGATTATGTTGATTCATATTGGGCAGGCAGTGCCATCGATAGGAAGAGCACTTCAAGGTGTTGCTTCAGTATGGGATTAGGTGTGATATCTTGGTTCAGCAGGAAGTAGTCCTCCATGGTTGAGTATAGCTGAAGCAAATTATGTCGTAGCTTGTTGGGATAGCTGTGAGGCAGTGTGGCTTAGAAAGCTGCTATCTAATTTGTTTGATCTCCAGTTGGATGCTACTTGTATATATTGTGAAAACTAGAGTTGTGCGAAGTTGTCTAAGAACCTGGTGTTCCATGCCAAGTCAAAGCATATCGATATCAAATACCACTATATCAGGGATATGGTGCAGAGAGGAGCAGTGAAGCTCCATTTTATGATCCAGATCAAGATCTCTCGAAAGAGGGAGTTCTAGCATAGTCGGTGAGATAGGTTGTCTAAGCATAAAATATTGGAGAAGATCGTAGGTGGCTCAGACGTAAACAGACCTATAGGTTGTCCTTGGATGTAATCGGTCCTGGTGAAGCTCGCAGCTTATCCTTGGACGTAATCAGTTCTGATGTGATTCTATGATAGAAATGGCCATATTGAAGTTTGAGTACTTCAGGGAGAAGCTTGGTGTTCTCCAGTTCAAGGTTCCTTCCAAGGGGAAGTGATGAGTCCATGAGCCCTTCTGACATGGTGAGAGGATTGGTTCCTTCCATGGTCAGAAGTAAGTGTAGAGATGATCTAATATGATTGTGGGTTGTGTTACCACATGATCAGTGCAGAGCCCTTCTGACATGGTGAGAGGATTGGTTCCTTCCATGATCAAGTATAAGTGTTGGAGGCCATTCTCTGGGAGAATGGAGGCACCTGGTTAGTTACCAGGAATACTGAGCTTAGAGATGAGATCCATTCTGATATGACTATGGGATTTTATCCCATGTGATCAGATGTAAGGGAAGTGCCATTATGACATGGAGGCAGGCTTGTCCCTCCCATGGTTAGATGTAAGGGCATAGACATTCTGACATGGGGGCAAGTTGGGCCCTCCCATTGTCAAATGTAAGGGCTGGGCCATTCTGACATGGGGGTAGGATGGGCCCTCCCATGATTATATGTAAGGGCCGGTCCCTCCCATGATCAGATGTAAGGGCTGGGTCTTTCTAACATGATGGTGGATGTGTTCCTCTCAAGGTCATATGTGAGTGCTGGGTGTGCCATTCTGACATGGGGACAGGATGGGCCCTTCCATGGTTAGATATAAGTGCTGGGAGGGCCTTTCTAACATGGTCCATTCCATGGTCAGATATAAGTGCTGAAGACGTTGAACACCTACCTAGAGGCTAGGCCTACAACCAGCATGAAAAAGGGTTGGATCTGTAGAACTTCCTATGACGAGAAGAATGAAGAGGTAGCACCATTTGATTGAGATAGCGAAAGCAGTGATGATGATGATGATATAGTGATGATCCAACTTTGATGATGATCTAGATCAAGTGATGATCCAGACTCGATGATGATCCAGACTTGATCCAGAGAAGAATACTTATGCTTATGAATTGTGTCAAGAGAATACCTTCCTAGTTAAGAGGGAGTGTTGATGTATTTGTAAATTTGGAATGTATCCACTTGTATATTTTATGTATTATACCCCGATGTTTATTCCGAGAAGTATATGTAATGTAATTGAGTCATGTCATACACCGATCTTTCTATAAGGAGAATCAATAATTTAAACAAGTCATGTAAATTCATAGAGGATAACCCTCCTTATTGTTCAAGGGTTAAAGTCGCTGCAGTTTCGGGGCACTAGGGTTATTAGACTCTCCTAGAGAAGCCGACCCTAGGTGAGTTAATGTAAGTCAGGCCATTAGTGCCCCAGTTGTCATTACTTGAGCCTACATAACTGAGTTAGGATTACTCGATCCTACATAACAGAGTCAAATATTAAGTGAACGAAAGAATATAAATAGATAGTGAGACTCTCTATTTATCACACACACTCACTCACTACGGCGCATGAGTGAGAGAGGATAAGCTCTCTCAAGTAAGAGAGAGAGAACAAGCTATTGGAGATCATCTTTATGTTTTTCAGTTTTTACTGCTGCCATTGGTGCTCATTCTATCTCTGAGGAAGTTGCATGGTTTTATCCTTTATGGTTTCCCCAAGGAAAATTATTTGTGTCTCTTTTCTCTTGTGTTTATTGATGTGAATTTTATTCTCTCAGATAAGATCCTAAGATCATATTGCTTAAATGATAAAAATATAACAAAAACACCCTTATAACCTAGGGCCTTGGGGTTACCAACTTACTACTAACTTGTAGAAAATAATCTTTTACCAGAGAATGGAAAGGGAATAGAAAGAAATTCTTGACTTACCTAATTAAAGACGGTTGATCCAAGCTTGATATTCTCTTGCTCCTCTTCTCTCCAAAGATTCTAGGGATGCACCTCTTCACCTGCAAAGAGTAAATCGTTCAAGTAATATCTCATGTTCATGTATATTGGTTAATGAATATGTTTGTTTATATATTTAATATGATTTTCATCTAACCTATGATCTATATATATATATATATATATATATATATCATAGGTTAGATGAAAATCATATTAAATATATAAACAAACATATTCATTAACCAATATACATGAAATAGACTCAATACAAGATTGGAAGAAGAATTCTCTTTATTAACAATCGATGAATAAGATAAGAGTACAACCCAACTTCTGAAACAAGGACTCCTCTGCAACCAAAGGACTCTGAGTTTTTCTGCTCCAAGATTCTGAAGATATACCACTAGTATAAATTTTCTCTCCAAATTGATTGATTACTCGCCAACCCAAGGCCTCTATTTACAGTTTGGGAAATAGAGTGGTTTTGAAGGTTGGGATGGTTAAGATAGTTGTGATAGTTATGGATTAGGCCCCAACTAATCTCATCTAATCTTGATTTCTGTTTTTTAAGGTCGAATTAAGGTATATGTGGGTATTAATATAAGGCAACTTGCGTATGATATGCGTGTTGCTCAAAGGAAACTCACATATGCAAGTATACATGGGTTTCAATGAAAATACTTGCGTATGATACATGAGTTGCAATGCACATAGTCATGTATGCAACCCAAAACTCAGAATAAAAATATATAAGGCTGGTTTGAGGATAATGCATCAAATGTCATGCCCATCTATAGTGTTTTGGCCACTTCAATCTTAATTTTTCCTTTCATGTACCAACATGAAGAATGCCGGCACTTAGACGGAGAAGTGTCATTTGGGCTGATAACAACAATGGATCATGGAGACACATGGAGATTATAGGGCCCACACAAGCTAGAGATTTGGTGCCACATGGAATCCTCCTCTTGCAATTTCAAATCCATGGTAAGAATTAAGGTTATTAGATGAGTTAGAAGGCTAATACACTTGTACATATGCATCATAGGTCGAATTTGGGAGGAATTGTAACTTACATGGGAGAGGAAGAGTCATTTTTTATTTAGGGAGACACTTGAACTAGATTCCCTAGCTCTATGACAACAATGATGAAGATGCTATGATACCTATGACACAAATCAGATCTGAAGGCTGAAATTTGACATATCTGACATGTCAGGTCAAAATAGAGAATCCAAGTGGGCTCTCATGTTATTTGGGGAAGCTCAATGGGAACCAACTCAAATTTGGGGAAGGTGGAAGGTTAGGAAAGGTAGGACACATGGAAAATCATGAGCACACACCCTAATTCGAATTAGCTTGATTTTGTGTATGGATTGGGAACTGTTGTAATATCACAGGTCACATAGGGTTACCAATAATACACATTACAAGCATACATACATAGCAGCAACAAGAGACAAGAACCAGTAAGTAGAATAATAGATTATATTATAACGAAAGGGTCCATACAATACAGAGAACTGAACCCATTTCTCATCTAGCTCAACAGCCTAATATATATGAATTACAAAACAGTTACAAATAACTACCTGTCGGTTTGGTCAACCGACACGATCTTATGTGGCCAACCTAATATCTAATTTGTCGGCTATAGTTCTAGTCAGCTTTACCGACTTGCTCCTCCAACATCTCCCCCACGAACAAAACTTTTCTTCGTCCTGAAGAAACAGGGAGGTACCAAAATTTCTTTTCCTATCCTAAGTAGTTATTTCTGTATTTAATCTTCATGTGCTGTGAAGTCTGATGGTTGGTCTCTTCTATACACAAACTTTGATAATTGCTTCAGCTGTTACTGCCAGCTAATGTCGGAATTCCATACAACTTTGTAGTACTTTTTGGATGTCGATGGTTAATGTAGTCAGACTTGATAATATCGACATTTTTTCTTGAATGGAAATTTCTACTATTCTTTCCATGTCGGAACCCATAAACTGGTCATTTTCCTCTGCTGTTTCAAAAAGTCATTTCATCTGCGGGTAGATGATGTCTAATTTTTCTAAACTTGGAATTGCCTGCTGCACCCACTGATGTACTTGTCACTCTTGCTTATGTAATTTGGCTATTTTGAGCACTATTTGATTTTCAATTGTGATTCTAGGTGCTTCCTCTATGCTTTTTCTCTTCTCTAGTGCTTGGATTTATTATCGGTTCTGCCACATTTGCTGATAGACTTTCCCATAATAAGCAGGCCAGTCTTGTAGTACTTCTTCAGTAATGACTGACTCCTCCATGTAATCTTGCAGTACCTTGTATGCTTTTGAAAAGGTTGTATGCTGCTGCATCAACAGTCAAGTTGTTTCTTCTTTATGCTCCTATCTTGTGTCTTGCATCTATGCCTGTAGCATCGACACCATGCTCTCAAACAACTGATAAGATTTTTCTAGCGGCTTATCGGTGTTGGCCTCTATCGGTCCTAGTAGCACATATTGCACAAGGTTTCTGCATTTGTTAAGGAACTTGACTTGTTATTTTTCATTATCATTGAGCTCCTTACATCTATTCTGGCTCCTTGTCTTTTCTTTGATTGCCAGTGTTTCCAAAAGTTGCCCTAATTCTCCATCCTTCAGCTCGGTTGCATCGATTGTAGTGGTCGACCCAAGTTGACTGATATGGACCATTGTCGTCTGTCCTTGATGGTCCTTCTTCTTTTTGTATTTCTTCTTTTTGTGCTTTTGGTGCTCTACTTGCTTTGGCACCTATGTACCTGCAAGAGTCAAAATTGGATTGTCTGGTTGTTGGCTAGTAGTGGTTGATGGTACTTCTGGTTGGGTCGTTTGGATGACTGCTGCAGCTGGTTGTGCATCTAGTTGGTTGGATATAAAGGGTCCAGATGTGGATGTGATTTGCACTAATGGTGTCAGTGGAGGTGTTTCTAGTGCAGTTGGTTTGATTACAGGTTCTAGGTTGGGGGGTGGTGGTGATGGTGAATGGTCAGGTGTGATTGGGTTGGTGGAGGTATGGTCGGGTGATGGGTCATGGATATGAGGGGGTGAATCTTCCTGAAGGTCGGAGAACAGTTGGTCTATTTCTCAATTTATTTCCTCCATGTTTTCTCTTTCCTAATATCTGATTGGTTCAGAGGATGGTGGGTGGGGTTCGGGGTCGGTCGGGATGATAGATGCAGTCTGACTTGCGACCACGGTAGATTCTTTGTCGAGGTTTCTTTGAAACGTCGAGCTTATGACTGGCATAGTCCTTGGCCTCTGGGGTACTTGGCAAGGTTGAGGAGCAAGTAGTCTAGACCCACCAACTTTGAATAGAGGGATTTTGGTGGAGAGCGTTTGTATTGAGGTGAGTAGCTCCAACAGTTTTTCAATATATTCCTGGAGGTCTCTGTCTCAGTCGAACCTTTCCTTCAAGGTTTTCGACATAGCATTCTTGAATATGTCGAGTGGGATTATGGAAGGAGGTTTTGGAATTAGATCTTGTGTTATTTTGGTCGGGGGTGGGGGTGGAGGTGTAGATACAAGATCCACAACATTTTTGGCTGTCGACATATTTGTGATTTTCTCCTTCTTCGATCTACCTTGTTGTGCCCCTGCTTTGACAAATTTCTGGAACTAGGTTTCCACCAAAACTTTGTTTGCTGTGGCATCCTCTATAATGTCGCATGCCATAGCTACCAATTATTCCTCATCTTCTGAGGAATCTACAATGATAAGATTGTGCTTACCCTTCTCCTGTTCCTGTTCTTGATTTCTTTTTCTTTTTCTTGATGTCATTATCTCCTTCGACAATTTGCGTATATTTTCCTTGGTGATAGCATACTCTGGGTTTTTAGTATCTATATCTCCTCTTGGTTCTTGAGTCGAGATGATGTTTTCTTCTGCTGGATTGGTTACCTGCTATTCTAATTGTGTCTCTTCCCTTTGTGTTGTTGGTGGTTTGATTACGATTTGCAGTCGACCAGTGCCTCCTCCGACACAAATGTGCTGATGTATAAGTTGAGCTCATAATATTCTTCTTTTTCCTGGTCTGTCAACGGCTCTTCTACTGACAGGTCTATCTCTTTTTCCCTTGCTGGTATCGACAGTTTTGTACCCGACTGTCAAGCTAGCTGACAGAAAATCTCTTCGACTGTCGAGTAGTAGTCAAGAGTCTTGGCCTTTGTCTCGGTGCCTTGCATGTACCACACCGCGGTATGATTGAGTTCTAACTGGATATGGGAATTTTTGGGCAGACTTCGTCAGATGTTCTGGGGCACCCTCCATCTGATCGTGTGGACTTTGAGCTGTTGGAACCAGTTTTCTAACATCACTTTTTTTTTTATAGTTCCTTCATTGTTCCATTTTGGGAGAATGGTTTGAATCTCCCCATATGGAATTTTGTCGGTTCTTGAAATTGTTTGTCCCCGACAGGGCATAAGAAGTACATGACTATCCATATCATGAGGGATAGGAACCTTATAATCTCCCCTGAATCCTAGCATTTTTCACAAATGCCTTTGAGCATGTCGACGACATACTCAGCCCATCTGTATATTTTTCCTATGTTGGTAATGGTATCCACTACCTCCAACATATCCAGTTTGAGGTCACTTCCTCGACTTGTTGGTGTAAGCGTAGTGGCTACAATTTTGGCCACTATTTATGGCGTTCGAGCTTGTATTTGGCTAATCATTAGCCCTTTGGAGTTTTTTCCTGATGCCGATCCTGTTAGTTCCTCAACCAGTCCCTCTTTTATACTGACTGGTAATGGTTCACCTTGGTTTGATAGACCTGTCAATTTGTAGATTACTTCCCCAGAGATGTCGACTGGTCTGTCGAAGTAAAATCTACCGTTGTGGTACCAGCTTATGATAAATTTCACTATCGTTTCCTTTGTGCCTTCAAAACAGGCCATGAGTGGCACATTGATATAGTTTACAATGGTACTGGGGTTGATTTTATCTGCAGGTGCAGTAGGCTTTTTGTCGACATAATCCCATTCTTTTATTTCAGCCCATAATTTTGTCCATGAGTTCTTCTGGACCTTAGCATTCTTGATGTTCTTTAATCTCCTTACTAATGGTGTCTCCGTAGTCTGTAGTTCTTTGGCCTTGTCTGCAGCTCTGGTTTGTTTTGGTGCCATATTTTCAGTCTGCTAGTCCATTTTACTTCAGTGTGTTTGGATTTCAGTTGTCTAGTTGCTAAGTTGCTCTCTCTGTTTGAAATGTGGTAGATGATCCTTTGGCGGTTTAGTATTTATAGTTGATGCGTTCAATGTTTTTGTCGATGGGTGTATTAATGGCGGACATGATGGTCCAGCATGAACACTTGAGTTTGCATTAATGGTGATTTGGTTTTGGCGCTCGTAGTCATGAATGTGCGATGGGACTATCGAGGTCGTTGGTCGATGTCGATTGTGAAAATGGTCGATGGTGTTATGTCGATGGGCATGATGTCTGTTTTTGTAGTGGTGATTTCCTGTCATACTTCTTTATGTATTTAGATCCTATTTTGTTTTTTTGGATTTTCAGATTTTAATAGATTTTATTTAACCATTATGGTCAAGGTTTTTTTTTTTGGTTCAGACTTATTTAGTTTCTGTACTATTTTAGTCGGGCACTATAAACAAGTTTCTGAAATAATATGCCTTGTAATGTCCTTAGTTGGACTGATTCGTTGGCATGTAGCTCTTTGAAAACATACGGTCCCATCCATTCTGTATGTAGCTTTTTGGGTTTTACTTTTACCTGACTATTGTATTATAAGGCAAGGTTTCCCACCGACAAGTTTTTCTTTTTGATGTTTCGATCGTGCCATGCCTTTTGTTGTTGTTTCTAGATTTCCTGATGTTGTATTGCGATTATTTGGTGTTCTTATAGTTTACTTAGGTGCAGCAGTCGGTCCTTTTTTCCTTGTTTGACATCGACATGTAAAATCTCTATGATAATAGGTGTCTGTTGTCGAAAGTGTAGTGGAACTACTACTTCTTGTCCATAAACTAGTCGAAACAATGTTTGGTCGGTTTAACACTTATATGTTGTTCTGTATGCCCATAGTACTACAGGTATCTTTTCATCCTAGTCATCCTTGTCAGTGTTACATATTTTTGTTATTACTTTTTTTAATGTTTTGTTAAATGCTTCAATTGCTCCATTTGACTGAGGGTGGTAAGTTGTACTCCAATGGTGGTTGATTTGGAACTGGTCTGTTAATGTTTTAATAGTTTTATTAATGAAGTGTGTTCCTTGGTCACTGATTAGGGTTGGAGGACATCCAAATCTAGTAATGATATTCTCATAGATAAACTTAGCAGCTACCTTTTTGGAACATGTGTCGACTAGTTCTACTTCTTCCCATTTGGTTACATACTCGACTGCAGTTATTATGTACCTTGCACCTATTCTTTTTGACAGTATGGGAAATGGTCCTATGAAGTCGATAGCCCAAATTTCAAATGTCAAACTTGGGTTTACTGATATCAAGGGAATTTCTGTACTAGGCAGGGTCCAAGCCAGTCATTGACATCTGTCACATTGGCTTACAAAATTTTTGCAGTCTTTGTAAATTGTCGGCCACCACAACACTGATTGTTGGATTTTTTTTGCAGTTGTTTCTTCTTAGAAATGTCCTTCGGCAGGTTCGTAATATCATCTAATCTCGATTTATATTTTTTAAGGTCGAATTAAGGTATACGTGGGTATTAATATAAGGCAACTCGCGTATGATACGTGTGTTTCTTGAAGGAAACTCGCATATGCAAGTATACGCAGGTTTCAATGCAAATACTCACGTATAATACACGAGTTGTAATGCACATAGTCGTGTATGCAACCCAAAACTCAGAATAAAAATATATAAGGCTTGTTTGAGGATAATGCATCAAAGGTCATGCCAATCTATAGTGTTTTGACCACTTCAATTATAATTTTTCCTTTTGTGTACCAACATGAACAATTTTAGCACTTAGACGGAGAAGTGCCATTTGGGCTGATAACAACAATGGATCATGGAGACACATGGAGATTATGGGGCCCACACAAGCTAGAGATTTGGTGCCACATGGAATCCTCCTCTTGTAATTTCGAATCCATGGTAAGAATAAAGGTTATTGAATGAGTTAGAAGGCTAATAAACTTGTACATATGCATCATAAGTCGAATTTGGGAGGAATTGTAACTTACATGGGAGAGGAAGAGTCATTTTGGAATTAGGGAGACACTTGGACTAGATTCCCTAGCTCTATGACAACAATGATGAATATGCTATGACAACTATGACACAAATAAGATCTGAAGGCTGAAATCTAACATATCTGACATGTCAGGTTGAAATAGAGCATCCAAGTGGGCTCTCATGTTATTTGGGGAAGCTCAATGGGATCCAACTCAAATTTGGGGAAGGTGGAAGGTTAGGAAAGGGAGGACACGTGGCAAATCATGAGCACACACCCTAATTCGAATTGGCTTGATTTTGTGTATGGATTGGGAAACTTAGAAGGATAATTATTTTTATAAAATACATGAATAAACCAAGAGAATGGATTTTTTTCATTTGAGAAATTGTCATTTGTGAATTGTGAGAGCCAGTGGATGACTAGTTTTCTTGCCTTAGCCAATTTCGAGGGTGAAAGATTCCAATCCAAGTAGGTTCTTGGAGAGGAAACTCAAGTCTTTCATTGAGATTTAATGGATTCTTATTTGCAGGTGTAATATATATGGAATCTTGTAGATTATTCTATTGCAGCACTTTCTCTCAACCATTTATATTCTTGCTCATGGAGAGATTGCGCTTTGGGTGAGCTATTGATCGTTTTGGGGAAGATTATAATGCTCCATTATTTTATGTTCAGATGTAAATTATCTGTATTTAAATTTTAGAAGACTCTCAGGTTGAAATGCCAAAATTATTTCATGTAAAAATATTAAACAATGAAAGAATAGTGCCATTTCCCCACTATCTTGTTGTGCACCATTGTAATGCTAATGGATTTGAATTGGGAGATATTTTCATTGTCCATTACTGATTGTAATAAGCTAAAAATTATATGTTCTTCATTCTCATAAATTCTTATGTTGAAATATCAAATGGTTGTAAGGAAAAGTGATTATTAATGAGCAAAAAATGACCATTTCCCCACTACATTGATGTATGCTATGATAATGATGATTATTTTGAATGGAATAATGTATATATGGTAAATGTATGATGAATTAACTATAATTAATTTTAATTACAAGTTTTTTGTTCAGTACTTAAGCATCAGAATCCATTTTACTCATTTTAATTCCATTAGGAGAAGATTTGGTGCCTTTTCCCTAAGGGTCGAAATTGTGAGTTGGGAGTTGTTTGGGAGAGAGTCATAATAGAATGTATAAAATGAACCATGATGGATATGAGACCTTAAAAATTTCCCCAAAACAACCCCTTCCTGTTTTCATAAATTTGAGTGACTTTGGGATCATTTGAGAAGCCATTTCTGACAATTACCCATGGGGAATTGGAGCCCCAATTTGCCAGTAAAGACTCCTACTTTGAACAGAACATTAAAAAAGTTGAAGAAGTAATTATGGGGGGTCATAAAAAATATATGAAAATAATATTTAAGTTCTAATATCATTCATGTACCTTTTGAGAAAATTTGGGAGCATTCGAGTCAATTTGGAGGTCTAGACATCAAAACTAGTTAAGGTCGGAATTGGGGAAAAAGTGGAAAAATTGGTCATTTAATAAAATTTCAAAAAGGGAAATTACAAACTCCTCTAGGTTCTCACCAATATTAGGTGCTTCCTTTCTGGACACCACAATGAATTAATTCACATGTCATATTCATTCCTATAGGATTCACTCTTTAACAAGATTTTTGAAATCATTGCTAAATCATTATGCACAGGTGTATTTACAGAAGCTCAAAAACAATTTGTCATTTAAACAAAATACTTATCTATATAGCATATCTCAACTGATATATGAAAGGCCTACTTCAGAGCCAAACACCTCCTTAGGTGCTCAATGGCATCTCTGGCTTAAGGGTCTAGCACCTCCTCCAAGTGCTAACAAAGCTTAGGTGCTTCCTTTTAGGACACCATAATACATAGGGTTTATTCTCTTCATGGAGCCCTCACCCTCGTGACATACCCATTACACAGCGTGAATGGGTGTGGAAAGAAGTCTAGATGGATGTCTTACACCTAGGTGTGTTAGGATTATTAATCCTCCGTTGTTCATACTTTCTATTAGATTAATTAGTCTAACTTAGGAACCTAAATTAATTAAATGGGTCCACTAGTGGAATTGGGTCCACATGGCCCAATGGGGTCAAGTGGGCTCTCATGTTATTTTGGGAAGCTCAATGGGATCCAACTCAAATTTGGGGAAGGTGGAAGGTTAGGAAAGGGAGGACACGTGGCAAATCATGACCACGCACCTTAATTCGAATTGGCTTGATTTTTTGTACGGATTGGGAACCTTAGAAGGCTAACGATTTTTATAAAATACATGAAGAAACCGAGAGAATGGATTTTGTTCATTTGAAAAATTGTCATTTGTGAATTCTGAGAGCCAGTGGATGACTATTTTTCTTGCCTTAGCCAATTTCGAGGGTGAAAGATTCCAATCCAAGTAGGTTATTGGAGAGGAAAATCAATTCTTTCATGGAGATTTAATAGATTCTTATTTGCAGGTGTAATATATATGGAATCTTGTGGATTATTTTATTGCAGCACTTTCTCTCAACCATTTCAAGTTTTTATGGCATATTCTTGCTCATGGAGAGATTGCGTTTTGGGTGAGCTATTGATCGTTTTGGGGAAGATTATAATGCTCCATTATTTTATGTTCAGATGTAAATTATATGTATTTAAATTTTAGAAGAGTCTCAGGTCGAAATGCCAAAATATTTCATGTAAAAATGTTAAACAATGAAGGAATAGTGCCATTTCCCCACTATCTTGTTGTGCACCATTGTAATGCTAATGGCTTTGAATTGGGAGATATTTTCATTGTACAATACTGATTGTAATAAGATAAAAATAATATGTTCTTCATTCTCATAAATTCTTAGGTCGAAATATAAAATGGTTGTAAGGAAAAGGGAATATTAATGAGCAAAAAATGACCATTTCCCCACTACATTGATGTATGCTATGATAATGATGATTATTTTGAATGGAAGAATGTATCTGGTAAATGTATGATGAATGGACTATAATTAATTTTCATTACAAGTCTTGTGTTCAGTAATTAAGCATCAGAATCCATTTTACTCATTTTAATTGCATTCGGAGAAGATTTGGTGCCTTTTCCCCAAGGGTCGAAATTGTGAGTTGGGAGTTGTTTGGGAGAGAGTCATAATATACTGTATAAAATGAACCATGATGCATATGAGACCTTAAAAATTTCCCCGAAACAACCCCCACCTCTTTTCATAAGTTCGAGTGAGTTTGGGATCATTTGAGAAGCCATTTCGGACAATTACCCATGGGGAATTGGAGCCCCAATTTGCCAGTAAAGCCTCCTTCTTGGAACAGAACATTAAAAAAGTTGAGGAAGTAATTAGGGGGGTCATAAAAAATCTATGAAAATAATATTTAATTTATCATATCAATCATGTATTTTTTGAGAAAAATTGGGAGCATTCGAGTCAATTTGGAGGTCTAGACATCAAAACTAGTGAAGGTCGGAACTGGGGAAAAAGTAGAAAAATTGGTCATTTAATAAAATTTCAAAAAGGGAAAGTACAAACTCCTATAGGTTCTCACCAAGATTAGGTGTTTCCTTTCTGGACACCACAATGAATTAATTCACATGTCAGATTCATTCCTATAGGATTCACTCTTTAACAAGATTTTTGAAATCATTACTGGATCATTATGCACATGTGTATTTATAGAAGCTCAAAAACAATTTGTCATTTAAAACAAATACTTATCTGTGTAGCATATCTCAACTAATATATGAAAGTCCTACTCTAGAGCCTAACACCTCCTTAGGTACTCAATGGCATCTCTGGCTTAAGGGTCTAGCACCTCCTCCAAGTGCTAACGAAGCTCAGGTGATGCCTTTTAGGACACCATAATACATAGGGGTTATTCTCTTAATGGAGACCTCACCCTCATGACATACCCATTACACAGCATGAATGGGTGTGGAAAGAAGTCTAGATGGACGTCTTACACCTGAGTGTGTTAGGATTATTAATCCTCCCTTGTTCATACTTTCTATTAGATTAATTAGTCTAACTTAGGAACCTAAATTAATTAAATGGGTCCATGAGTGCAATTGGGTCCACATGGCCCAATGGGGCCAATTGGGGAATCTCAATGGGATCCAACTCAAATTTGGGCAAGGTGGAAGGTTAGGAAAGGGAGGACACGTGGAAAATCATGAGCACACACCCTAATTCGAATTGGCTTGATTTTGTGTATGGATTGGGAACCTTAGAAGGCTAAGGATTTTTATAAATTACATGAAGAAACCAAGAGAATGGATTTTTTTCATTTGAGAAATTGTCATTTGTGAATTGTGAGAGCCAGTGGATGACTAGTTTTCTTGCCTTGGCCAATTTCGAGGGTGAAAGATTCCAATCCAAGTAGGTTATTGGAGAGGAAACTCAAGTATTTCATGGATATTTAATGGATTCTTATTTTCAGGTATAATATATATGGAATCTTGTGGATTATTCTGTTGCAACGCTTTCTCTAAACCATTTTCAAGTTTTTATGGCATATTGTTGCCCATGGAGAGATTGCGCTTTGGGTGAGCTATTGATCCTTTTGGGGAAGATTCTAATGCTCCATTATTTTATGTTCAGATTTAAATTATATGTATTTAAATTTTATAATAATCTCAGGTCGAAATGACAAAATATTTCATGTAAAAATGTTAAACAATGAAAGAATAGTGCCATTTCCCCACTATCTAGTTGTCCACCATTGTAATGCTAATGGCTTTGAATTGGGAGATATTTTCATTGTCCATTACTGATTGTAATAAGCTAAAAATGATATGTTATTAATTCTCATAAATTATTAGTTCTAAATATCAAATGGTTGTAAGGAAAAGTGATTATTAATAAGCAAAAAATGACCATTTCCCCACTACATTGATGTATGCTATGATAATGATGATTATTTTGAACGGAAGAATGTATATTTGGTAAATGTATGATGAATGGAATATAATTAATGTTCATTACAAGTTTTTTTTTCAGTAATTAAGCATCAGAATCCATTTTACTCATTTTAATTGCATTGGGAGAAGATTTGGTGCCTTTTCCCCAAGGGTCGAAATTGTGAGTTGGGAGTTGTTTGGGAGAGAGTCATAATAGACTGTATAAAATGAAACATGATGCATATGAGACCTTAAAAGTTTACCCAAAACAAAACCTACCTTTTTTCATAAATTCGAGTGACTTTGGGATCATTTGAGAAGCCATTTCTGACAATTACCCATGGGGAATTGGAGCCCCAATTTGCCAGTAAAGACTCCTACTTTGAACAGAACATTAAAAAAACTTAAGAAGTAATTAGGGGGGGTCATAAAAAATATATGAAAATAATATTTAATTTCTAATATCATTCATGTACGTTTTGAGAAAATTTGGGAGCATTCGAGTCAATTTGGAGGTCTAGACATCAAAACTAGTTAAGGTCGGAATTGGGGAAAAAGTGGAAAAATTGGTCATTTAATAAAATTTCAAAAAGTGAAATTAAAATATCCTCTATGTTCTCACCAAGATTATGTTCTTCCTTTCTGGACACCACAATGAATTAATTCACATGTTAGATTCATTCCTATAGGATTCACTCTTTAACAAGATTTTTGAAATCATTGTTGAATCGTTATGCACATGTGTATTTATAGAAGCTCAAAAACAATTTGTCACTTAAACCAAATACTTATCTGTATAGAATATCTCAACTGATATATGAAAGGCCTACTTTAGAGCCTAACACCTCCTTAGGTGCTCAATGGCATCTCTGGCTTAAAGGTCTAGCACCTCCCCCAAGTGATAACGAAGCTTAGGTGCTTCCTTTTAGGACACCATAATACATAGGGGTTATTCTCTTCATGGACCCCTCACCCTCATGACATACCCATTACACAGCGTGAATGGGTGTGGAAAGAAGTCTAGATGGATGTCTTACACCTGGGTGTGTTAGGATTATTAATCCTCCCTTGTTCATACTTTCTATTAGATTAATTAGTCTAACTTAGGAACCTAAATTAATTAAATGGGTCCACTAGTGCAATTGGGTCCAGGTGGACCAATGGGGCCAAGTGGGCTCTCATGTTATTTGGGGAAGCTCAATGGGATCGAACTCAAATTTGGGGAAGGTGGAAGGTTAGCAAGGGGAGGACACATGGAAAATCATGAGCACACACCCTAATTCGAATTGGCTTGATTTTGTGTATGGATTGGGAACCTTAGAAGGCTAAGGATTTTTATAAAATACATTAAGAAACCAAGAGAATGGATTTTTTTCATTTGAGAAATTGTCATTTGCAAATTGTGAGAGCCAGTGGATGACTAGTTTTCTTGCCTTAGCCAATTTCGAGGGTGAAAGATTCCAATCCAAGTAGGTTCTTGGAGAGGAAACTCAAGTATTTCATGGATATTTAATGGATTCTTATTTGTAGGTGTAATATATAGGGAATCTTGTGGATTATTCTTTTGCAGCACTTTCTCTCAACCATTTCAAGTTTTTATGGCATATTCTTGCTAATGGAGAGATTGCGCTTTGGGTGAGCTATTGATCATTTTGGGGAAGATTATAATGCTCCATTATTTTATGTTTAGATGTATATTATATGCATTTAAATTTTAGAATAATCTCAGGTCGAAATGCCAAAATATTTCATGTAAAAATGTTAAACAATGAAAGAATAGTGCCATTTCCCCACTATCTTGTTGTGCACGATTGTAATGCTAATGGCTTTGAATTGGGAGATATTTTCATTGTCAATTACTGATTGTAATAAGATAAAAATTATATTTTATTAATTATCATTAATTCTTAGGTATAAATATCAAATGGTTGTAAGGAAAAGTGATTATTAATGAGCAAAAAATGACCATTTCCCCACTACATTGATGTATGCTATGATAATGATGATTATTTTGAATGGAAGAATGTATATATGGTAAATGTATGATGAATGGACTACAATTAATTTTAATTACAAGTTTTTTGTTCAGTACTTAAGCATCATAATCCATTTTACTCATTTTAATTGCATTGGGAGAAGATTTGGTGCCTTTTCCCCAAGGGTCGAAATTGTGAGTTGGGAGTTGTTTAGGAGAGAGTCATAATAGACTATATAAAATGAACCATGATGCATATGAGACATTAAAAATTTCCCCAAAACAAACCTTTCCTCTTGTCATAAATTTGAGTGACTTTGGGATCATTTGAGAATCCATTTCTGACAATTACCCATGGGGAATTGGAGCCCCAATTTGCTAGTAAAGACTCCTACTTTGAACAGAACATTAAAAAAGTTGAAGAAGTAATTAGGGGCGGTAATAAAAAATATATGAAAATAATATTTAAGTTATATAATAATTCATGTACCTTTTGATAAAATTTGGGAGCATTCGAGGCAATTTGTAGGTCTAGAGATCAAAACTAGTTAAGGTCGGAATTGGAGAAAAAGTGGAAAAAATGGTCATTTAATAAAATGTCAAAAAGGGAAATTACAAACTCCTATAGGTTCTCACCAAGATTAGGTGATTCCTTTCTATACACCACAATGAATTAATTCACATGTCATATTCATTCCTATAGGATTCACTCTTTAACAAGATTTTTGAAATCATTGCTGAATCATTATGCACATGTGTATTTACAGAAGCTCAAAAACAATTTGTCATTTAAACCAAATACTTATTTGTATAGCATATCTCAACTGATATATGAAAGGCCTACTTCAGAGTTTAACACCTCCTTAGGTGCTCAACGGAATCTTTGGCTTAAGGGTCTAGCACCTCCTCCAAGTGCTAACGAAGCTTAGGTGCTTCCTTTTAGGACACTATAATACACAGGGGTTATTCTCTTCATGGAGCCCTCACCCTTGTGACATCCCCATTACACGATGTGAATGGGTGCGGAAACAAGTCTAGATGGATGTCTTACACCTGGGTGTGTTAGGATTATTAATCCTCCCTTGTTCATACTTTCTATTAGATTAATTAGTCTAACTTAGGAACCTAAATTAATTAAATGGGTCCACTAGTGCAATTGGGTCCACATGGCCCAATGGGGCCACATGTACTAGTCATTTAAGTGTGGGGGACACTACTAGAAGTTAAATTTCACTTACCGCATGTGCATGCATCAGTTAGGGAGCCTCCTAGACCAATCTTTATATTTTAGGAGCCATTGGGAGTCCCGGCACCTACCTACTTCAGTCAGTTGGTGTTAGCACTAGTTAGTCTTAGTTAGCCCCTAGTTACAATCAATTACTTCAAATTCAGTTAAGATATTTCTACTAATGCATGGATAGTGCATGGTTTCATGGGGAGGAGCGCTTTTCCTACCTACCACTCTCAGTTGCACTGAGTTAACTAGTTGTTACTGCTTGTTGGAGTTATTGGTCATCGAGGAGTTGTCTATTTGGACTCCAATATTGATTGGGAGACCTTGAGTTAGAGATTCAGTTAGATACAGTCTTATCCACTTGGAGGATTCAAATTCATTACGCATGCATTCAAATTCTACCTATGTAATCTATAGTGTAACACTGGATATTATTATGATGAATATACTATAAATTCCTGAGCAATACTTGTCTGTTTGATATCTGGTTTGTTTTCCTTAGTTTGTATGTTCATTCTTCGTTAAATTTCTGCAACATTATGAAAACTCTCTGCTTAAAGATATTAATGGAATTCCAATTCTAATATGGTATCAGAGCCTTCTTAGGTAGGTTTCATGCTTTTTTCTCTGCATCGAACATCAGAAGCAGCTGGGTTTCCACAAAAGTCCCCTATGAAAATTTGCTAGCTCTTGATTTATTTAGAGCAGCATAGAAGGCATGATGGACCATGAAAACATGTTCATGTTGGGAGGAAAATAACGATTCTAACATTTCATATGTTTTAGTGTTATTTGTAGTGAAATTGAAAGGTGCTATGTAGCTTGAAATAAGTATTTGCAGTCTCATTTTTTAATCAATTATGAGTTCTCAAACTCATGTGCCACAGATCCTGACAACTTCCAAATACCTTGATTAGAGGATTGATATGTAGGTGTCCTTGTGCAAGCATGGCTACCACATGATCATACATGGATGGGAGGATGAGCCTAATTGGTCGGTAGAGTGGAACAAGTTCATAAACTGTCATGATGAAGCATTCAGGTTCTTATGTACTTATAATTCTAGAGATCTCCTCTTTCATCTAGAAGGATTGAGGACTCCCATAGAATCCTGGGAGAAGCTTGATAACTTGTTTAACAAAAAATATGAGCTTCAGTGACACATTCTAGAGAATGAGTTGGTACTTTTACATCCTAACAGTTTTGAGACTATTGAGCAATTATTCTCCAAATTCAAGTCTCTAGTGCTACAATGCAGATAGTGTGGGATAGAGCGGAAGGATGAGCAGAATGTCCTTTCCATACTCAACAAAATTGTTAGAATAATCAACCCATAGTTAGCTACCTTAGACATTAAATTAATCATTTTTGTCTTATTTGCCTAGTTTCATGATTCCACCTTATGCAAGTTGTCATTTACCTATCCATAGTGGTCAAACTTGCCTATTTTGACTCATGTAGTGCTTGGGAAACCTCAAGGAATCAATTATGCTTTATTCCTGGTCTCCTAGGTGCCCTTCTTCTTTTTTTGCTTTATTGTCTGCTTTTTTAGCTCTTTAAGGCAATTGGGAAAGTTTGACTAGATGGGGTTAACTAGTTTTTTGTCCTCCACATCCTCCATTATTTTCTCCTATGGAAAGCATGTATGAGTTGTCATTCCATCACCTTTTAGCTTGTGTAAGTTATTTTTCCAATTCATGAGCTCCTTAGCTGATTTGGAAACTACTTTATGCACCAATGGGGGATTTGCTTAATTTTAGTAAGCCTGCTTTTGACTAGATTCGAATTGCCTCCTCATGCATTCTAATCCCTTATGTAATTATTTAATGTAGAAACCTATCATGTTACAGGGTTGGCTATTGTTCACTGAGTTAATACAGTTTAGTGTTCAGCTCCATTTTCAGTCTCTTTTGTGAGTGATTTTGCAAGTACAATTGATAATTGTTGTGAGTAAAATTTTTCTATCACTGGGTTCAATTTCCACATGGTATCAGAGCCATTGTAGATCTATTTCTCTCCTTCAAATTTGTTTTGCAGGTTCGACATCAGTGACTGGGAGCTTTCTACTGATAGCCGGGACAATTTCTGAGCTATGGATCAATCTCAGAAGATCATCTTGACTCCCTTCAACTTCTTTGAATGGAAAGAAAAGATGGAGATACTGTTGAGAGTGAAAGGCCTCTATAGGGTGACTATGGAAACAGAAGCAGAGCCCAATGTAGCTGCAGAGAAGATAAAATGGCACAACAGGAGGGATGAGGCCTATGGTCTCTTGTGTCTGAGTATTTCCAGAGACCTCCTTTTCCATCTTGATGGATTGCCATCACCGAATGATGTATGGTAGAAGCTTACTGATATTTTTGGAAAGATAGATGAGATGAGGGGACATCAAATCGAAAATGAGCTGATTTCCCTGAGTCCCAATAGCTTTGAATCTCTGCAACTCTATTTCTCCAAGTTCAAAGCACTTGTTTTGCAGCTAAAACAATGTGGGATCGGAAATAAGGATGATCAGCTGGTCTTGGCCATACTCTCGAAGCTTGGCCCTGACTATTCAGTGTTTGTTTCGACCTTCTATGCCACAAAGTTGAAAGCTCGAACCTGGAAGATGCCTAGCCTTGCAGATTTCATGGAATCTCTCACACAAGAACAAGACAAGCTGGTGATGATGGGCACCATCAAACCATCCAAAGACCAAGCTCTGGTTGCTAGAGATTCGAAGGTGGATTCAAAAAGCAAAAAGAAAGCTAAAAAGCCACCTAAGCAAAAGAGAGACAATAACAAGTCTCTGGAGGAGCCACAAGGTTCCAAGAAGAATAACCAGAAGAAGAAGAATAAAGGAGAAATGAGCAAGTGCGCATACTGTAGTAAGGGAAATCATACTAAGAGCTCCTGCATGAAGAAGTAAATAGACATGCTGACCCAACTCCTGGAGAAGAATGGCATCTCCCTTCCAGACAGCTCAAAGAAGAGAGAAGGAGGATCAAGTTCAGAAGACAGAGAGAGAGTTCATGCATTGGTTGCTGGCACATCAAGCTCACCTAGTTTCATAATTGATTCTGGAGCTTCAAGACACATGGTTTTGACCGAGGAGGCATTCACCTCACTTGACATGTCGAAAGGTCCACCAATAGTACTGGGAGATGACTCTCTCATTGAAAGTTTGGGCAAAGGGAGGATTGATCTTGATCATGGTCAGTTCAGCAATGTGTTGTATGTTCCTAGTCTTGCCTCCAACCTCTTATGAGTGTACCATATGACTCACATTGGGTCTCCAAAGAAGGTCATATTCTCCCCTAATGAAGTTGAGATCACAGAGATCTCAAGTGGTAAAGTCATTGCAAAAGGAGTTGCAAATCATACTTCGAAGGTATACATGTTCTCACACTTCCTACCCTACTCAAACCCCTCTGCTCTTCTGATTCATGCTAATGAGGCAAGCAAGATTTGGCATGAAAGATTTGGCCACCTAAATTAAAAGTATATTTTTGATCTTAGTGAAAAATAGATGGTCATAGGGTTGCCCAATATAAAATTTTCCAAAGGAGTTTGCCAAGGATGTATCCTAGGAAAACACCCAGAGCATAAATTTGAGAGAGCTAGTCATGAGAGAACCTCTGCACCCCTTGAGTTGATCCACAGTGATGTTGTTGTCCCATTCCCTCAATGTCCATGAGTTAGGCCAAATATGCATTGACTTTCATAGATGACTTTTCCAGGTATTGTTGGGTTTACTTCCTGAAACACAAGTCTGAAGTTTTTGGCCTCTTCAAAGTCTTTAAGGCTTTGGTTGAAAACCAGTCTGGGAGGAAACTCAAGGTCCTCAGATCTGACAATGTTGGTGAGTATGTCAAGTCTGAGTTTATTCAATATTATTTAGATGGAAATATTCAGATGCAGCATTCTATCCCTTACACACCACAGCAGAATGGTGTTGCTGAGAGGAAGAACAGATCACTGAAGGAGATGGCAACATGCATGATGGAGGCCAAAAATTTGCCACCAAAGTACTAGGCCGAAGCTATCAACTATGCATCCTATATCCAGAATAGGGTGCCTCATAAACATCTTGATGGTATGACTCCTTTTGAAGCATGGAGTGGCCAATGCGATATGTGACCCATTTCAGGATTTTTGGCTCAAGGGCTTGGGCTAGAATTCCAACAGAAAAGAGGAAGGATTTGCAGCCCCAAAGCCAAGATTGTTTATTTTTTGGGTACTCTAAAGATTAAAAATGGTACAAGCTGATAAATTTGAGCACAAACAAATCCTTCATTGAAAGGTGTGTTCAGTTTCAAGAAGAACCCCTAGCAGTAGTGGAAGTGAGAGAAGCCTCTTCACCACTAGAACCTTTGAAAGTAAGTGAAGAGATTGTTGCAAATGCTGATTCTGATATGTATGATAGTGATGAGATTATTGCATATCCTAACAGCCTTAAAAGTCCAAAATGGGAAGCCAATACACTTCATGCAGCAGGAGAGCTAGTTGGGAATTCCAATGACCCTCGGAGGACTAGATCTCAATTTGATAGTGGTCTGTGCATGAAGGATCCTATGTTTGCTGAGAGATGATATCTGATGGTGGAATTATATCCTCAGACATATGAAGATGCAGCAGGAGATCCAAGATGGCAAGCAGCCATGAAGGAAGAGTTCAGCTCACTCCAGAAGAGCAACACTTGGGAGCTGGTGGATCTTTCCCCAGGGAGGAAGCTAGTTCAGTGTAAGTAGGTGTATAAGACCAAATTTGCTGCTGATGGTTCACCTATGAAGTACAAGGCCATATTGGTATCCAAGGACTACTCACAGGTTCATGGCATAGATTACAATGAGACCTTTACACCAGTGGAAAAGATGGACTCCATTAGGATAGCCTTATCCATTGCAACTTCAAAGCAATGGGAGGTACATCGCATGGATGTAAATTGTGCCTTCCTGAATGGAGATCTCACTGAAGAGATATACATGCAGAAGCCTCAAGTATTTTATACTAACCCATCTCTTGTGTGCAGGTTGAGAAAGTCATTGTATGGGCTAAAGCAAGCCCCCAGGGCTTGGTATGCCAAGATTGATAGCTTCTTGCTATCACTGAATTTTGTTCGGTGCAAATCAGAGCCAAATGTCTATTTGAAGTTAATTAATGGTTCATGAATGATCATTGTGTTATATTTTGATGAAATTCTCATTATAGGAAGCTCAAAGGATGAGATTGCTTCCTTGAAGGGTGCAATGAACCAATCCTTCTCCATGACAGATTTGGGGATCTTAAGCCAATTCTTGGGGCTTGAGATTGCTAAAAAAAAGCTGGAATCAAGGTGCACCAGTCCAATTATGCCTTGGATTAGCTGAACAAATTCAGAATGAAGGACTGCAAACCAAGCAAGACTCCTTTCCTTTCAGGAGTGAAGCTGGAAGAAGCTGATTCTTCACCTATGGTAAACAATACACTGTATAGGCAATTGATTGGATGTTTGTTGTATCTTACACATACTAGACCTGATATTTATTATGCAGTAAGTGTGGATTCTAGATACATGGATCAGCCTCATGAGATCTATTGGAAAGAAGCCAAAAGGATCCTTAACTTTGTTTAGGGAACAAGGACACATGGGATCTTCTATAAAGCAAAATCTGATCTTGATTTGATTGGGTTTACTGACAGTGATTGGGAAGGTGATAACACAGATAGGAAGTCCACATTAGGATATGTGTTCATGCTTGTAGAAGGGCCAATCAGCTAGTCAAGCAAGAAACAGAGTTCCATTGCACTCTCATCTACAGAAGCAGAGTACAGAGGAGTTGTAAATGTAGCAACTCAATGTTTATGGTTGCAGGGGTTACATGGAGAGTGTGGCTTCTAATCAGAATACTCAACTACCATCTATTGTGATAACCAGAGTACCATTCGAATTTGCAATGATCCAGTTCAGAAGCAGAGAACCAAACACATTGAGATCCATATGCACTACATCAGAGAGCTTGTGCATGATGGCACCATTCACCTACTCTTTTGTTCATCTTCAGAACAAGTAGCTGATATCTTCACCAAAGAATTTTGTGAGAATACCTTTAGCAATCTCAAATCACTGTTGGGGATTTCTGATCATGTTGTGAAGCATGAGTGAAGACAATATTTCCAAATTTTGTTTTACAGTCCATGTTTAAGGGAGGATTTTCCCATGTGGTTTTTACCTCTTTCCTTGTTTAAATGGACATGCAGTATGTAAAGGGTGACTAAGCCTTGTTGCTAGGCCCTATAATTTTCTGATATATTACTCATAAGTCAAGATTAAGGGGGGGTGTTAGAATAATCAACCCATAGTTAGCTACCTTAGACATTAAATTAATCATTTTTGTCTTATTTGCCTAGTTTCATGATTCCACCTAAAACAAGTTGTCATTTACCTATCCATAGTGGTAAAAATTGCCTATTTTGACTCATGTAGTGCTTGGGAAACCTCAAGGAATCAATTCTGGTTTATTCTTGGTCTCCTAGGCGCCCTTCTGCTTTTTCTGCTTTATTGCCTACTTTTTCAGTGCTTTAAGGCAATTGGGAAAGTTTGACTAGGTGAGGTTAACTAGTTTTTTGTCCTCCACATCCTCCACTCTTTTCTCCTATGGAAAGAATGTATGATTTTTTAGTCCACCACCTTTTAGCTTTCCTAATTGATTTTTCCAAGTCCTGAGCTCCTTAGCTGATTTGGAAACTACTTTATGCACCTATGGGGGATTTGCTTAATTTTAGTAAGCCTGCTTTTGACTAGATTCGAATTGCATCCTCATGCATTTGAATACCTTATGTAATTATTTAATGTAGAAACCTATCATGTTACAGGGTTGGCTATTGTACACTGAGTTAATACAGTTTAGTGTTCAGCTCCATTTTCAGTCTCTTTTGTGAGTGATTTTGCAAGTACAATTGATAATTGTCGTGAGTAAAATTGTTCTATCACTGGGTTCAATTTCCACAGGCCCTAAGTATGCATTCTATGTCTCTATGTTTCATTCCAAGTAGGAAATATTTCCTGATTGGAAACTTCCTTCTTTAGATTCATTTTCGGAATCCTTAATCAAAGAGAAAAACAAATTGATTCAAATGGGAGTCATCCAGACTTCCAAAGATCAAGCTATCTTGGTTACTGACTCTTCCAAGGTGCAAGAAAAGGGGAAATCAAAGAATAAGGAGCCAAAGGCATTTGATTCAAAGCCTAAACAAAATCAACAAGCTTCTAAAAGGGCCTCTAGCTCTAAGAAGAAGAAATTTGGGAAAGCATTATGTCCCTACTGTGAAAAAGGGTATCACCTTGAAGATCATTGTATGAGGAAGGAACTTGATGAAATGTCTACTCTTCTCAAGGAGTATAACATTCAAAGAGAAAAATAGTCTGATAATGGACATGAATGTTGTCATGCTTTGAAAGTAGGACTACCTCAGTCTACAACTTATTTGATTGATTCTAGAGCCTCCAACCACATGGTTCCCTCCAAGGATCTCAGTGTCAAATAAGGGCCCACTATTCACATGGGAGACAGTTTACAAATCCTAGCAGCAGGGAAGGGCACCATTAGAGTGAAGCATGGTGTGTTTAGAGATGTCCTATATGTGCCCTCACTTGCAGCTAATATGTTATCTGTTTATCAGATGACCCATAATGCCTCACCAAAGCAAGTATTGTTTGGACCTGACTCAGTAGAGATCACCAATATCTCAACTGGGGAGATTGTAGTGAAAGGGATTGTTGATCATGCCTCCAAGGCATACTATTTCTCTCACTTCATGCCATTCTTAGTTTTTGCATCATCACAGCTTCCATTCAAAGGTAATGAAGAATAGACATTCCTTCACTTCCTATTGCAGTTTTAGTTTTAAATCCTGACATTTTAGATTCATATTTAGAAGAGGAGTAATCCTAGTTGGATACAAACATTGAGATTACAACCCAAATGGATCTAGATCCATATATAGCATCTACCTCAATCCAGTAGCCTAAATGAGCTAAGCATCTCATAGAAGCAGGTGGAGATGGTGTTGGGGATCCAGATGAAAAAAGAAGAACGAGGTCCCAGTATCAGAAGGAGAGTGTAGAACTGTCTCACACAAATCCTCTTCTTGATGAGAGGTGTTTTATAATACTTGGGTTAGATCCTCAATCCTTTAGGGAGGCTTTCCATGATCCTAGATGGAAGGAAGCCATGGATGAGGATTTTGATTCGCTACATGAAAACCAGACCTGGGAACTTGTCCCCTTACCTCCAGGAAGGAATATGGTACAACGAAACTGGATCTACAAAACAAAAATAGCTATTGATGGGACCACAACCAAGTACAAGGCTTGGTTGGTGGAAAAAGGGTATTCTTAGGTCCAAGGCTTGGACTACAATGAGACGTTCGCTCCAGTAGCTAGAATGGACTCCATCAGGCTGGTAATTATTGTTTCCAAGAGATGGGAAGTACACCACATGTATTTTAAGAGTGTATTCCTCCATGGAGATTTGGAGGAGGAGATCTATATGAAACAAACTGAATATTTTATTGATGATCCTTCCTTAGTCTGCAAACCAAGAAAATCAATGTATGGAATGAAACAAACCCCAAGGGCATGGTACTCCAAGATGGATGCTTTCCTCTTCTCTCAGAAGTTTGAAAGGTGAAAATATGATTGCAATGTATATATGAAGAAGAAGGAGGGGTTCTTTCTTCTAGTTGTATTGTATGTGGATTACTTTCCCATTACTAGCAGCTCTACTACTGGATTGAGCGAAATCAAGTATGCTCTTTATAAAGCATTCGCTATGAATGAATTAGGACAATTAAGACAGTTCATTGGTCTCAAAGTAAGTCAAAATACTTCAGGAATCATGATCTCACAGTCCAGGTATTCATCAGACATGCTTAAGAGGTTCCACATGGAGGATTGCAAAGTAGCCCTCTGCCCCTTCTTATTAGGAATCAGGCTTGAAGAAGGTGGTTCCACACCTTTGGTGGACAACACTATATACAAACAGCTCATTGCAAGCCTTCTTTATCTCACTCATTTGAGACCATACATATCCTATGCTGTGAGTACTAATCCTAGATATATGCAGGAGCCACATGAGCTTCACTGGAATACAGCAAAGAGGATCTTGCACTATGTGTAGGGTACTATTGATTATGGGATCCACTATGTTGTTGGATCACAGCTGGATCTCACAGGATTTACAAACTCAGACTGGGAAGGAGATGCAAATGATAGGAAATCCACCTCATTTTTTGTATTCATGATTGGTTCTAGACCAATTTGTTGGTCCAGCAAGAAGCAAGTAGCCCTTGCACTTTCTCTAGTAGAAGCAGAGTATTAGGGAGCTGTGAATGCAGCTATTCGGGAAGTTTGGCTACATGGAATCTTGACAAAGTTCTGGATTCAGACTTCAACTACAGTAGATTTTTATTGTGCCAACCAGAGTACAATCAAGATCTCCATTGATCTTGTTCAGAAGCAGAGGACAAAGCACATAGAAGTTCACATGCACTGCATTTGGGAACTGGTGCATGACAGAACCATCACACTGCACTACTATTTGATAGAGGATCAGATTGCAGATATTTTTACCAAGTCTTTTACTAAAAAGATATTTTCCTTTCTCAAATATCTTTTGGGCATAAAGGCTTGATTCTCAGTTCCTATCTTGAGGGGGGTTTTCCCAACATATTTTCCTACCTCATTTGTATTTTGTCTCTTAGATTGTATATTAGGTGACCTATGGTCTTATTACCAGGGCCCATAGTTGTCCAAGTTAGGATTCAGGGGGGGTGTTAGGATTATTAAGCCTCCCTTGTTCATACTTTCTATTAGATTAATTAGCCTAACTGAAGAACCTAAATTAATTAAATGGGTCCAGATGGCCCAATGGGACCACATGTACTAGTCATTGAAGTGTGGGGGACACTACTAGAGGCTAACTGCCACTTACTACATGTGGTAGTTGTCTATTTGGACTCCGATATTGATTGGGAGACCTTGAGTTATAGATTTAGTTAGATACATTCTTATCCACTTGGAGGATTCGAGTTCATTACTCATGCATTTGAATTATACCTATGTAAACTACATTGTAACACCGGATATTATTATGATGAATATACTGTAAATTCTTGAGCAATACTTGTAAGTTTCCCATGTGGTTTGTTTTTCTTAGTTTGTATGTTCATTCTCCATTCAATTGCTACAACATTACCAGAACTCTCTTCTTGAAGATCTTAATGGAATTCAAATTCTAATAGGGTGTCCCCAATGATGCATACCCGTTCCTAGCTGGACAGGGGGGAGAAGCTATGTACCCTAGTACATCCTTCCAAGGATCCATGTGTCCCAAACACATGCTTCCTAGAATCTATGTACCCCAAGTGAATTCTTCCGAGGATCCATGTATCCCAAACACGTCCTTCTGAGAAGCTATGTACTCCAAGAGAATATTTTGATCATCTCACCTACATTACATACAAGCATGCAGTTCACATGATATGTTGTCATAAAAAATTTAATCATAGATTTTTAAATCTATTTCATGCATATATGATTTTCCAAACATCAAACGATTAATAACATTGATAGTCAAATCAAAATACGAATTCATAATTCTATCTCCTATAGATGTTTGGATTTTGCAAGTGGGAGCATTTATCCATTGATGACACATGCTGCCCAAAACCTAGACATCCACATACAACATGTCATCTTGACACCATTTTAGATCAACGAAACAGTCAATAACATTCAATAGGAAAATTTGAAATCTAAAATTAAAAATAATCTATTATGTTCAGAGGTTAGATTTCAGTCATGAAATCCTTCTCATTGTGTTTTGTCTCTTCACATGGTAAATTCATGCCTTGGTTTCTTTCGTTACAACCATACTTCTCTGTTCAAGTCATTCTACCTGCAGTCTTCAGGAAGTTCTGATATGATTGTGCAAACTCATGAGGGTCATCTCCTCATGCATCTACAAGTTTGCATGCACACCTCCTCAACCTATACATATAATCAACTTTACCTGCAGAATATCCTTCAATGTACCTCCTGTAATATCCTGCAAGTCTCATAAAACACCTCACATATGCCATAGTTCTTTGGGTTGGCCAATTCATAATAGATTCGATCTTCTCAAGATCTACATATATTCCCTCTTCTGAGATGATGTGACCTAAATAATGAATTATACCTTTATAGAATTCACATTTGCTCATCTTTGCATACAGCTTATGCCCCCTGTTGGGGTGTTATAATGTCTAAATTAATCCACCTATTCTTTAATTATCAACCGGGGTTGGTAAGCTTAGAGTTGAAAAAAAAATATGTGAAGGAAGATGGGTTCTTATGGTGTCGTGGAAATATTTTAACAAACAAAAGATCGAAAGATCTTTCAAAATGAAAAACCAAGTCAAAATCCTAAGAATTCAAATATTAAGGTAATTAAACTGAGATAGAATAATAAACTAAACAATTGATAATTTATTTTATAACTTTAAACTAAAATACAATCAACAATTAACTATTCAAATGGGAAACTAGGGTACAAGGAGGACTTAACTTATAAGCAAGTAGAAAACTTATTAAAACAAATATCTTTAGGTTTTGTCCTACAAGTTCTTTCAACAATAACACAATGAAAAAGAGACAACCTCAAAAAATACTAAGGATAACACATATAACACTAAATCTCACATGCAAACAAACAAATCAATCCAAAAGGCATAAACACAATACAATACAACAGTAAAACAAAATTGGAACCAATATTCAAGAAACAAAATCTTAAATAACTTAACACATATTTAAGGTGAAAAGAAGTAAGGAAAATGATAAAACTTTAATAAATAACCTAAAACAATTAAACTTTAACTTTAATGTTAAACAAAACTATCATCTAACCATTCCAATCAAAGCATAATTCAGACATCAAAGAAATAGAACTGAAAACAATCTCAAAACACACAATGATAGACAATGAAACTGTGGGATGAATGATAGACTGAACTGTGGGTCTGAAAGGGGTGGCTAAATAACAGATGAAACAGGCTGTCCGAATGACAATTTGCATCATTAAAATAATAAAAATTAACCTAAATGAGCTAATCTTCACCTGAATTCATGCAGATGTAAATCTAATGCATATAGGCAATAAGTAAACCTACTTATTAAGTAAATTTAACAGTAAAATAGACTTAAAAAAATTCATAGACATAAGTATAAAGAAACCATTGCATATTAATAAACTGAAATGTAAATTGCATAAACTGATAATTTATGACAGAAAAGAAATAAATAGAACTGAATCTATTTAATTTGATAAACAACAATCTATTCTATCTAACTTGCAAATAAACTAAGCAATAGACTAGAAATGACTGAAAACAAAGCTGAAATCAAACTATGGGCGCAGTTAACTATCTAATTCAGAAATAAAATTGCATTACAAAAATAATAAAACATACTGTAAATAAAACTAGCTACAACAGAAAAAATGAAAGAAATAAACAAGAAAAGAAAACCCTGGTTGATGAGGGACCCTCTC
Organism: Pseudotsuga menziesii; assembly: GCA_001517045.1. NCBI lineage: Eukaryota > Viridiplantae > Streptophyta > Pinopsida > Pinales > Pinaceae > Pseudotsuga > Pseudotsuga menziesii. The sequence continues at coordinate 219,511 of LPNX010701483.1, forward strand.
AGCAATGAAGGGTGCTATATATAATAGTTTATAGAGATGAGAAAGTCGACCCTTTAGTGGTCGACTTCTCTCTAAATTTAGTTGATCATAAAGGCACATAACAGATTAGAGGCCAACACGTAGGCACCCTCCCTTCTTTAGGGCGTTTTTAGTCTTCTTCATTGGACAACATACACACAGTCTCTTCTTCAGCATGAATGGTCTTCAGATGTGGTGCACGCCTTCCTCCGTTAGTGCAGCAGGTGGGTTGATGGCGAACAGAGGGGAGCGTACTGGCGAATCTTCTAGAGCATAGGATAAATGCATCAACCCAACGCATGGATTGTTGAAGTGGTGGCAAGCGAAGGAGGCCACGGATGGTGAATTATCTAGAACACAAGATCCATCACCCAGACACATGGACAATAGTTCGTTTGGAGGTTGTTTCACATTTTAATGCCTAAAATTAATTCTCAGCGGTGCGTAGTCTGATGAGCGATTAGGACGAAGAGCTGGACGAAAAGTTGGGCCATGAGTTGGATATGCTGGGCATCAATCTAGGGCGAACGAAGTGTCTGTTTGCTAGCACACTTCAAGGATGTAGTCTACAGCAACACATTTCAACATTTGGAAAACTACCAACGAGTTTCAAGCAGCATGCTGGATGACAAAAAGGACGTCGAGCTGGACGTTTTGTGCACAAGGCAGGATGGATGCATTCTATTTATTAATTTGTCCCAAAAAGATTATAAAATATGCACACAAATATACAAATTAATTAATACATCAAATGTGGTTTAAGAATGTAATTTTTAATTAATAAAACCATAAAAAATGATAATAATAAAAATATTTCATATAAACCTTAAATACACTCATACATGAGGCTAAATAGTGATCTACATGACATAAAATATGCAAAAGATAATAAAACACGTGTTTAAATGAATAATTTAACTGCCAAAAATGATAACAAATCTAGAATCAACCCCCAAACCAGAGAAATGCCAGGTCCCACTGAGAAAAAAGAAAGAAAAACAATTTAGGAAGAAGGCGAACTAGCAGTTGCCTTCAACTTGGAAGATGAAGAAGGAAATTTAAACTTCACTCTTTTAACCTATAACTTAAAAATAACATGTATTTTATGTCAAACATTGTATGAAGGTTAAAAATGACTTTATTGGGTTTTTTCAACATTCTTAATTTAACAGTTCTCAGGTTCAAACTAATTTTTTCATTTATAAGGTTTGAAATTAATTCAATCATGTCCAAAGTAAAACTTTGGGCAGGTTGAACATGTAACACAAAAACATAAATCGCACTTTGAATAACAAAAATATTGATCATTTTCATGCATGGTTGGGTAAGAGGATAGGATTATTAACAATGAAATGGAAGTAAAAACTATTTGCCCAAAAACAAAATTTGGTTAGCAAATTTTAATCGTAAGTGCTATAATATCACCATATTTACTCAGATCAATATTTGATTTTTCATTTGGACCTTCATTCAATCCTTCATAATACCTTCCATATTGAATTTTGCTGTAAAAATATGCTTCAGGATATAACCAAATTCCACTGTTTACATTCCTGAAAATACTTATCATTTGTTAGAGATAAATAGATTTGTCATAAATAATGAAAACAATCTAATTTTTCCAAATCCATCTTCCCCCAAACCAAATATATGGTGTGTCCTCAAGCCATACAAAGAGAAGAATTTGATTGTTCCAGAAAATGAAAGAGTGCTAGCATGTTGTTAATTATTTTTAAGAAAAACTAACTAGTAAATGGAAATGATTCAGAGATGTATATTCATGAAAAATAGAACAATGATTAGAAACACCACTTAAATTAGAATAATATAATCAAAATAATACCACAATAAAAACTAGCCATCCATGCCTCATTGTAAAGATATCCTGTCATCATAAAATATTTTAAGTGTACCCCTTAGTGTGTGATATTTATAGCTATGGGTCCCAGTTCTAGGATAATGACATCCTAGGTATATGCTAAATAAGATGGGCAAGGTCAAGCCCAACTTACAATCATTCTCAAATGACAGGATAAACAAATGGCCATGACATATGTTTTGAATAATTTGCTTAACACTATTTTACGAATTATGTGCATAGTGGTGTATTACCCAGATCTCTGTTACTTGATGTTATCTACCTAAATGGCACTTCTCTGTATGAGTGTTGACATTCTCCATGTTGGCACACAAAAGGACATTTATGGATTGAAGGTTTCCTAAAACATTATAGATGGGCATGTTATGAACTACATTCATTATCCATCCAGCTTGCCATTTTTACCTTTGAATATGTCAAGTGCCGTACATGCCTTTTCCTATATGCATCTCGCGTACATACGCTCCTTTTATTACAACATGTCACATGTTGCATGCGAGTATTTGTTATTGCATCCCACATACAGATCTGTACACAGGCTCCCCTTAGAGAAAATCGTGTGTCATACGTGGGTTGCCAGTATTAATACCCACATACACCTTCCTTTGACATTAAAAATAATAATTCGTGATTATTTGAGATTTGTTAAGCCCTTAACTATAACCATCTTAACTGTCTCAACCTCCTCAACCCTCGAAGCTGCCTTATTTCACTAAGTATAAATAAAGGCCTTGGGGAGGGTATTAATCAATCATACTTGGAGAGCAAAGTTATACTGGTGGTGTCTATCCAGAAGTCTTTGGAGTAGTGGAACTCAGAATCCTTGGTTGCAAAGGAGTCCTTGTCTCAAGCGTTGGGTTGTAATCTGAACTCATTCACTATTGTTAATAAAGAGAATCCTTCTTCCAAATGTTTTTTGAATGTCTTTCATGTATCATGGTTTGATGAATATTTATGATTAAGCAATATGTATATGATTTATCTAACATGTTCTATATACATGTATAAGCTTGCATTTGGAGTATTTTCTCTTTACAGGTGAAGGAGGAGTGTCTCTAAAGACTTTGGAGGAGAAGCAGAGTGAAAGAGGACAAAGCTAGGATCAACCGTCGTGAATCGGGTGAGTCTTTTCTATCCTCTTGTTTCCTTTCTGTACTTTAGAGTTGATTGCCTGCAAGTTTTAAGAGTATGTTGGTAACCCCAGACCTTAGGTTATAAGGTGTTTATTCCTGTACAACAGAACTGGTGACTCCACTGGGGAGCCCAGACTACTGTAGGTTATTTCTGTCACCCTTGACCAGTCTTTGCTTTGAAGTTTGTGTGTGGTGTTTTATCCTGGTTCATGCTTACCATAGTGCTTGACCTTGTGGATTTTTCTTTTATTTGAGAAAAATTTTGTACCTATACGCGGGTTGCTCTCATACATAGTCACGTACAAAGGCCTACATACATGGGTTTCTCTCTTGGACAGTCGCATACAGTACGTGAGTTTCCCTTATACGCAGTCGCATACAAGCTTGGAAATAGGGATTTTTGGGATAGGGTTTGCTTTTCCCTGTCCTTTGGTGATTCTTGTTTGTCAGTTGGCTTTCTTTATAAATATTGTGCAGTCAGTCTGAAGACCTTGGAGACCACACTTTGTGCTTTTTCGTAAAGCCCTTGGGTTTCTTTTGTTTGGATTGTCTTCTGTTGGCATTTTGAAGTAGGTTGGCTTGTTTGGGTTATAGGCTGAAGTGTCTCTGTCTGAATCAGTGATCAGGGTTTTGGGAATTATTTTTCTAGTTTATCTTTTGATAGTGGTTGGTTTGGCACTTAGCTTTGTGAGTTTACAGTGATTTCTTATCATTGTATACACCCAAGCTAGGGTTCCCGGTCTTCCCTTGTTGGTTGATTTTTGGTTTTATTGACCTATTTACTTCAGCTTGCTTATTTTATACAGTTGATTTGATCCAAGTATACTCAATTTTAGTGCATTTTAGGTGCATAGTAGAGTTTGAGCATTTTAAAAAGTGAAAAGAAAAACATTTTCAAGCTTTTGCATAAGTAGTTTTCATTTTAGTTTTAAAATATAATCTCAAAAACTACAAAAACATAGTCTTAGTTTCTCTTTATCGCTTGCATTTGTTCATCAATCTATATTTACAAAAGGAAAAAGAAGTTTGCTTTAATAGTGGCAATTGCTTTAAAAAAAAATACACCTTTACTTTTTTATTTCTTATCGATTCAAAAACACCATAGTTCATCACTCCATTTCCTTTTGAGTAAGAAAAATCCCTTTAAAATGAAAGCAATAATTAAAATTCACTAGTAATTTTTATTTTTAGGGGCCTTTCACCTACTAGCTTAGGCTAGACTTATGGGATAGGAAGTGTAAAATTTCCATAAGTTTTGAAATTTAGACGTAGTGGACCATTCTTTAGGTAAATCCTTGACTTTATCAATTGTATCTAGGAAGCTCCTCTGAAAAGGGAGTCAAGCACGAGGCCACATGGAGGCATTGGACTGAGGAGATAACCCTTTGATTCCTTGTCAAAATGTAAATAAGGAATTTTATGCATCTAGGGATTCTATCCTAGACAGAGTTTCGGGCTCAACTACCCTGCCCATGCATACGAGTCAGGCTTGCGACTGTCCCCCCAGACTGTTGGTATAGCTAAGGTAGCCTTTAGTCTCTTGACATTTAGGGTTCATAGCTAGGTAAACTGGAAGGCTATTT